>MU212546.1:306-14755 GCA_018584345.1 Thuja plicata
TCTGGCCACATTCTACAATGGGTTATGAGAAATGGGTGATGGAGAGATTGTACTCTAGATAAACAACCTCTTCAATCACAGCTAGAAGCAAAAATATTAGGGCTAACTTCCCATCTGTTGAACTTGCGCCACGGTAATTGAAGTGTTAAATGAAGTTACATTTTCTTTTTCTTTTTTACCTTTATGCACGTGTTGGTCGTAATTTCGACCAACACGGGCATAAAAGAAAAAAAAAGAAAAAGTTAACTTTTAAATTGCGACCAAACAAAACAATTTTCAAGTTGGTCGCAAAGTTTGGTCGCAATTTAGGGTCAAATGTATTAGTGAGTCAATCGGGTATAGAATAATGAGTGATACTTAGGTTTCTGAATCTAAAGCTAGAGATTGAGTTAAGGTGCGCGATCATACATTTATCATCTACAGAGGTATATCTATCTATGTCTATGATCACATCAACTAGTTTAAAGAATTGATCAAGTTATTGAAGATTGAAGCGACATTGGCAGGAAGAACAAATGAAAGTCAAAACAAGTTTGATTTGATCGGGTTACTGATCGATTTAAATTTAGTTAATGATTGTTTGTGACCTAATATATATTGTATCAAATTTATTGGGTTGAATAATATGTTTTGGCGATACCAAATTTGGATTTTAGGTCGGTTGGTAAAATGTTATAGTAAAGGTCAACTGATATAAATTGTTATAAAAGAAAGATAAAATTATGAATTAGGGTAATAGTTTGAGGCGTTGCGATTAGAATTGATGATTGTTTGGAGTTGGTTGATGTCTAAGGAGATGTAGTGATTAGAGCTAAAGAGGATCTTTCAGACAGAAAGGTCACAATCAGATCAGACATTCTTGAGTCTATCTCAAGGAAAGCCCTAATAGGTTTACAAGTTAAAATACTTTAACTAGGTCGCTCTTAACAGGGTGAAAATGATCTGTTACAGGATCTCAAGTGTAAATCCTTTAACTAGGTAACTCTTACAAGGAGTTTTAAATTTCTTAGCATAGTAGTCTTTAATAGGATTGTTTTAGCTTCTAACCAAGAAAAGATACTCTTAATCGGGTATACCTTTAACAAGGTGTTGTAACTGCTCCTAACAAGGCAAGATTCTTCAGTGCACAAGTAGATCTTGTGGGCATCATTCCCACACGTAGTTTTCTCCCTCTAACAAGGGTTTCCACTGGAAAAATCTTGTGTGTTGTGTCTATTTGGTGTGAATGGTTTATGTGTTAAGTTTCTATGTGCTATTTTCTTTTGCATGTTATATCTTGTGGAAGATAGTTAAGTTTTGTTTTAGATTTGTGGGTGCATTGATTCACCCCCCTTCTTAATGCCTTTAAACTCTAAAAATCGGTATCAGAGCCAAGTTCCCTTGAAGAATCCTAACAACTCGAGTAGGATCCTTAAGGAAGATATGGAGGGTTTGATAAAGCACAAAAAGACAAATCCAAGAAGCTGAAATAGTCATTGGGGAATTGAAGAATCAACTGAAGTAGTCAAGAGCTAAACGATAAGAACTAGTTGAACAACTATGCGAGAGTCAAGATTACATTGAGAAATTGTCTGAAAAAACTGGATGATGAATCTGAAGCATACCTATAAGCTATGACTATGGAGGTTGAAAAGTTGAAAAAGGATAAGAAAACTTTGAGAAGAGAAATGGAAGCCCAATCAATCAGAATGAGTGAAGAATTTGAAGAAAGAAGATCTGCAGATGATGAAATGAAAGTTGCATAAGATTCCCTAAAAGCCAAAGATGAAACCCTAGAGGCTAAAGTGGAAGAGCTTTTCAGATCTCAACAAGAAGTTGCTACAATGCATGAACATTTACATGATACAAATGAATAACTTCAAGAAGCCCTAAGAATGAATGAAGATTAAAGAAATGAGAATGAGAAACTAATAGGAGAGCTGAAGAATGATAATGATCTGCTGAATAAATTCAATGAGGGTACTGCAAAGCTTGATGAACAGATGAGGAATTAAAGAAGAAGGAAAGAAACCTTAGTACTTTGTTACACTAGTAATAATGCTTTTGAAGTTGGAGAATCCTCTGGAACAAAAGAAATTAAGAAAGAAGGAAAGTATCCACCGAAGGTATCACAAAGAACTTATGGTAAGAAATCCTATAAACTTGTATATTTCAATTGTCATAAGGTAGGACATACTGCAAATGTTTGTAGAAGTAGGTATGATAATAGATCTAACAATTTTGATGGATATTTCTATAAGTGCAATAGGTATGGTCATACTGCTTATGATTGTAGATCTAGATCTAGTAGTAGATCTAGTAGCTTTGATGGTTGCTGTTACAATTGTAACAAATATTGTCACAAATCTAATGAGTGCAGGACACGATTGAACAATTAGAGATCACCATTGAATCAGGAAATACTTTATCAAAGTGAAAGGAAAATGAATGACTTGCTCGGTTTATGGTAATTATGGCCACTTAGTTGTGAATTGAAGAATGAGGACTCAAAGAGGTAATTATGGACCTTGGAAGTCAACTGGTATGGAATGTTTTATTTGTCACAATATTGGACATTTAGAAAGAAATGACAAGACAAAGAACCAATTGGTAAATCAGTCAAGCAATCAGAAAGGGAAGCAGATTGTGAATGTAGAAGAAGTTAGAAAACAAATAAAATAAACACTAGTTAAGAAAGGTGAACTTAAATCCTTTGAGTTGACAAAGAACTCCACAACATCAGGTATTGTGGAAAATTATTCATCAAACTAAGCTATGATATGGCTTAGGGGGAGCAAGCAGTGTTGAATCCATTTTATGGACCCCCCTGAAGGTGTGTGGTAAGTTTTACCAGCATGATAGGATGCATTTAGGATTTCTGGAATCTATCATGAAATTTTGATGAATTATATGATGTTTTGATCATCAGTATTGAGTTTTTGAGTTAATCAGTGAAAGAATCAGCTAATGGGTAAATGCATTTATTGCATATGTGCAAAGGTAGATAAAAAGGGTATTTTTGAATTTCATTCTCAACTTGCGCATTGTGTAAGATGTTGTGAAACTAAAAGAGAATTGTTTGAAGATTTTGTTGTGATTTAAGAGGAAAGAAAAGATTGTGTGTGCTTCAATCCAAAAGAGAAAATATATCAGGAGTCGTCGTGTTCATCTGAAGAAGCCCTAGTTTTCAAACTGTTTAAGGTATTTATTGAATATCTATTTACATTGTTGGAAATTTGAGATGGCTACACCAAATTTGATAGATATTAAAGAGAGACCATGAGTGGTATTAAAGTTACATCCTTTTAATTCTATGGAAAATGATCCAGCAGGTGCATTAGCTAGTGTGTCCTATGAAGTCTTACATGTAGAAGATGTGAGAGCTTTCATCCATTGCAAACTAGAAGATTTAGGGATATAAGCAATTCAAGCCCAGTATGAGAAAATGTGTGATGATAATATGGTGTTGTTAGAAGAGCACAAAAAGATTGGAGATAAAGGTTTTCATCATGCAGACACCTATCTCGATGAGTTTGAGGAAGACTAGGTTAGGTTTGTCTTGAGTAGAATCCATGATCAGTTTATGTGGCTGGATAGATTGCACAAAATCGAAAAGGAGGATATTCATGTTTTTACTGGCCTATGATCAGCTGGGAGTGTATCTATTCTTCACACCATTCCAAAGGAAGAAGTAATCAAATTGAAAAATTTAAGATGAGATGGTTGGGAAATGACTATTAATGACATATCCGATGAAGAGGTAAAGTATGTTTCCATGGTTATCGGTTACAAGGTTTATCACTCAAGCAGGTTGAACAACATACATGGTGGTTCTATCCATACAACACATATGATAGTGAAACAATATCAAGACTATGACTTAGCATAAGTCACAAGGGAGCAATTGATGATGAATATGAAGAATATAAAGAAAGATAAAAGGCAGAAATTTAAATATGCCCATGTAATTATGTGCTTATTTTTCTATTTTCAGAACATGTTTCTTGGATTAGGGAATATCACTTGGACCAATGATGCTCCAGTATCTATTCAGATCAGTAACTGCATTAAGTTATTAGATAGTGGTTTCACTAGTACAGTATGGGTTTATTTGAATTTTTTTTAGAAGAGAATGCATGAGAGAGCTAATTCCATCTACTATTGTAGAGAAGTACAAGGACACTATAGGTTTCATGGTTGACACTGATACATGTTTGATGGAAGGAGTGGAGCCCAAAACTTCATGGGTAATTCCGATCAGATATGAAGTGGAAGGAGATATACTATCTCTATATGCATACAACTTGTTGGCTCAACCCGTAGACCCTAAGTCACCAAGATTTGGAACTTATGAAGAAAAATATCTCAAAGTTCACAGTAATTTAATGAAACCTGTAATTGCTAGGAAAGTAAAGAAAGATATTGACACTTTCATGATGAAGAAAGGCTTCACTAAAGAATAGTTGGAGAATATTAGAGCAAAGAATGTTGCAACACAAACTGGCACATGTAAAGAAGAAGAAGTTGAAGTTGAATTTGAAGAAGTGGGTGCAACCAGTAGTGCCCCAATCAGTAGACAGACCAGAAGTACCACTCAAGTGAAAAAGAAGAAACCTTCTCCACCGGTCATGAAAAAGAAAAAACATACAGTAAGTGTCAAGCCAAAAGAAACCATAGTAAAGGAAACTCCTAGAACTATAAGAGTTATAGGGAAGAGAAATAAAAATAAGATCATAGAGAGAAGAAAGGAGTAGATGTAGAGAGAGAATATATTGAATCAGATAATTAGAAAAAGGAGATCACGACATAAGGAAATAAATAAAAGGTAGTAGGTGCCCCAACCACTAAGTCTATTGGAGGTAAATTTGATAAAATTGATTTTTGCAAGTTTACATCTGTTGAAAACAATGTTTAAAGTGAAGAATCACGGTGTGTTGGTTGGAGTTGGAAAGTTTTATGATAAGGTGAATAAAGAAGATCAAATATTTATGAAATAAGTTGCTACTTTCAATATACATAGATTAAGAAAAGAATCTATGGAATTGCAAGGTCAAATCCTTACTACATTGTTTAAATTAATTGATGCTAGATGGAAGCATGCACTTTCTAGAGATAGAGAGTTGGTTAAACATTCTTTGTTGAGTATAATGCCTAAATATACTATTGAAGATATAGAGAAAAAATTCAAAGAGGTAAGACCTCTATTAAGGACAAGAGCTAGAGGAACAAGGTTGATGATTAGTGAAGTTCAATCGGTAGAATATGAAATTGGTGATATTATGAGAAAAAACATAGGTGTGAAGAAAGACAAAAGAAGAACAACTCCCATGGTTGTTGAAGATGAGACTAAAAAAGAGAAGAAAGATGACCTAGTGGTCATACAAATTGTTCAAGGTTATAAGCTTGACAATGTGCAAGTTAAAATTGATGAAATGTTATACACTAAATTTTGCACCCTTTTCAAGCTCTCATAGTCTTGATAATCTAGTATAACATGGGAATCATTTCCAGGTTGTGGAACCTTTGCTAATTGAAATGAGACCTCTAGGTTCTAGGATGGTTCCTCTTGGATTATCACTTTAATTTTCTCTTTATGCATGAAAGTAAACTGGATAGGAAAAGGGATAGAAGGAATGCTGAAAGGGAAATGGATGATAAGAAAAATATCCTACTAGGTGATACACCAAAGGTAATTTTCTGAATTAAAACACAACAATCAATCTTAGAAAGAGGACTTGAATCTAATAGAACACAACTTTCTAGATAGGTTTGCATAAGTATTTTATAGAGAGGTCTGAGATAAACAGAGGTTATTCAGGGAAAGAGATGATTTCACAAACAATAACATATTCACTATAAATAGATACTGACTATGACCTGCAAACAAACATCCATTTTTGCAATCAAGCATAGGAATGAGACAAAATGACAGGGGACTGGAGAATATCCACAAACTCATCTAAATCAGATCATCCACAGTAGTACACAATATTGCAGAAAGAAAGAGGGCTCAGGAACTCTAAGTTCATTCCAATACCAATCTCTGTATTCTATTCTAGTAAGAGAAGTACAAACAAGAAGACCCAGGGACAGAAAGAATGTCACACAAAAGCCTTTGCAAAATTTGTAGTTCAATGAGATAACTAACACATGAAAACTTAGGGGCAGAGAAAAGGCTACAAAAATCTTACACTAGCTGGAAAAATCTAAGCTAAAAAGATTTAAAACTAACTTATATACATGTCCCTCTTAGCACACAGGCTCAAGGAAACAATCTGATTCTAGAAATTAGGGTTACAATAGATTTTTCATTAAACAATACATAAACCCTAACTCTATCAATTCTTCTCATCAATGCCACAAAAATATCTTGTTTGATCTTATATAGATTTGAATATCTTTCCCATTGTCATTAATGCAGTCTGAAGAAACTGGCCCGATCCATCCCTCTATCTACAACTTAAACTTTTGCGCCATTGCTATAGATTATGAGCATCAGATCTTTTGAATTTTTAAATATTTGAATAAGTAAGGGTCATAGGTGGCATGAGATGATCTTATCAACGGCTCAAAAATCTTTGACCTTTCCATTTAAAACACAGCCGTCGATCTCCATCTTATTCTGATTGTCTTTGTCTTTAACACAAGCTTTACTTCCCTTGAACTCTCGTTACCCAAAATCTTTTATATCGTTGAGTCGGGAAAACATCTCTTTAACCCTAAGTTCCTTTGGAGACTTCGTGACTACCGTTGGATTAGATCAAGATCGGGTGACCAACGTTAAGTCTCCAATCCTTAAGAGAATATTCCATTTTATCATGAGACCTAGCGACTGCGCGATCTTAACCCGACTTATCTTTTACCTTGGGTTTCTTACCGAGACTTGGCCACTGAGGAGTCTTGTAGTCTCTTAATATTATACTTGACCATGGTTCCTTATCGAGACCCAATGACTACCACAAGATCTAACCTTGCATCAATGGTTGTTGTGAAGTCTTGTAATCCTCACTAATGTCACAACTTTTTCTGGAGACAGCAATGACCGTAAGATAGGAAATATAAGTGATCACAATCGACGGTGTGCGGGAAGTCTCATGAGCATTGAGGAATATTCATTTTCTTACCGCGACAAGGAGACTAGAGGTAATCTCGGGATTGCCGGATGATATGGAATATACCAATTTTATCACGCAATTTAGAGACAAAGGGATGGGAAAAGCGCACATGAAAAAAGGAAACTTAAGTTGCTGGAAAAGGTAACGACAAATTAGAACAAGCGCACAAAAACGTTTCTGATGCAACGGAATCTTTTTTTCCTCTTTGACAATGGATTACCTGTTATTATTATTAATTAATTATACAGTTATTCTAAAAATAAATAAAAAACATTTCTGATACAATGGAATCTTATTTTTTTTCCACTTTGACAATGGATTACCTGTTATAATTATTTAATTATACAATTTAATGTCTTTTCAATCTGTACATTCTGTTGGAATTTCTCTCATTTGAAGCTTCATTTTCTCTGTGTTTGGTAAGCCGACAGTACAGAACCAACAGTTCATCAAATAATCTCGTAAGCCATTATCTCATTTTATTTACTGTTCATGCATTTATTTCTGTGAGCAGTTAATATCATAAAACTATTATTGTTTAGGGGCTTTTCATACTACTGAAAGAGTCGTTGAATCCCATATTTTAATGAAAGTAGTTTCTAATTTATTTGCGATTATTTTGCTTATACGATTAAAATTGTACCGTTTAGAGAACTGTAAGCTTATAATTTGATGAGAACAGGCATCATTCTATTGATTACGTGCTGTGGGTTAAATTTTCTTAATAGTGCTCCTGTTGTGGGTTGATTTCATTATGATCCATCATCAGGAACAGATGAATATCCCAAACGCTAGTCAGTCGAACGGTACCTCCAATCAGACAAACCCAAAACCCTGGCCCAAAAAATCTCCGAGCAAAACTTCTAAATCCCAACTTTGAATATACAAAACTCAGGGCCCTGGTTTCTCTTAGCTTTGTTCAAATAATTTTTTTTGATTAATCCAACCTAGTAATACACGACCAAGCAACAGGTGGCCTCTCGTCTTCCATCTCATTCACTTGAGCTGGGGGTGGGCCTTCTGTGCTCGGAACGTTTCGATCGCTTGAAATTCTTTGCTTGTGCAGGTGGAAGTGAAACTCTAACTAAATGGGGTCCCTCACACAGTAAAACATAGTTGATCAGTTCTATAATTTTCTTTATTGATTAACATTTTTTCATATGCAAATATATGCAAAACCAAACAAACTTAAGTCCGTTTCAGCATGATCAAAATCCATAGTAGCACAAATCACAGATGATCAAAACTGAAAAATAATCAAAGTTTCAATGGTAATTTTTAAGATATTATAGACGTGGGTTCTATAGGGGCCCACTTCCAAGAAAAAACTATTGCAAAATGCTTAATGCTGTATTGCTGAAAAAACATAATATATGGTGCCACATATCACAAAAGCTACAAAATTGCAATAACCTTAAGCCAAGAGGAATGGAAAAGGAGGCGCAGGGGCAGCCTGTTGGGATTAAGGTGTCACCTTAGAGTCCAAACATGTATACTTTATTTTTTATTTGTTTATTGCACTCACTTTGGAAGTCCTAAAATTAGGGGACTAGTGTCATAGATTGTTATGTTGGAACTATGACAAATTTCTATTATGACTATAATGGTTACTAGTTCGGTGGAAGAGTCATGGAGCATTATTGTTTGGCGATTGGTATTTATGGTAAAGTTCACCTTTGAAAAGTGGTGTGAAGTAGGTGTTGCATATGGCAAGGTGACCGTTATGGATGAGTTATCATTGTTGCTTTGTAAGTTGCTATGTGCAACGTGTCATGGGATTAGCAAGTTGTTGTTTATGACACCACATAACTTTTTGACATTGGAGTTGACTTTGGGAATCATGAGGTGCTTTCTGCTTGCATTGAGCTCTATAAATATGTGGCTTCTTAGTGTAATTTAGACGATTGGTTGGATATCTTCTAAGAAGCTTTTATGTGCGGGATTTTCTCTATAATTCTTGGCTGCTGTATTTACTCTTGAAGAGGATTGGCTTTAGGCATTGTATTGTAACTATTGGTTGTTGTTGATAATACAAGTGAGTCTAGCTTTTGGAATGTGGGCCTTTTTCCTAAAAGGGTCTTCCCACATATTTTTGGTGTTGTGAGTTTTTTTGTTTGAATCTGATTTTGTATGTGTTTATCTAATCTGTAGCAGTTAAGGGTTTGTAAGAATTTTTTTGCATCGTCTCTCCTATTAGATTTAGTATTTAAAAGTGTTTATTCCGCACGTGACTTCCTTTCACAGCCAAGGATGCTGCAACTCCATCTGCAATTATAACACCTGGCTTAACAAACTCCTCTTCTTCTCTTAAAACTCCTCGAAAAAGAGTAGGGATTGTAAAGAGACTGGAAATTATTAAGTTTCTATCTCACAAAATAACTCTCAGGTTGTCCACTGCAAGGGCCAAAACCAAACCAAACAGTTCAAATTTATCAATCCTGTCTGATGCAGACACCAACCCAACGTCCTCGTCAGCCATCCTCTACTTCAAACATTCCAGCCTGTCACAAATACTTTGCTGCTCTTCGTTTGAACTAACTGCTACATCACCAGATGGCTTTGACAGCTTAAAGGATTGCAAAATCCAATCACTGTTGCAGGACTCCCACCCTATCGTTTAGATCAGCAAAACAATTGAATAACAGATTTCGCCATCCTGCAGAACTTCCTGCTGCCATAACATTCACCCCCAACATCTCATTTGCATACTGCATTGAAGCTGTATCTGCAATGTTAAAATGACAAATGTTGTTCAAATCTGCATCAGATAACTCACTCTGCTCATTAGCCAATGTGCAACTTCTCCTCTTCGCCCAACAACAAGATTCTGCCATCAGAACTCCTGAAATCCACCAAAAGCCAATGTTACAAGATTGAAAGAGGCCACACAGTTCAGAGATAAATAAATAATTTCCCATGAAGCTCATAATTTAAACACACATGCCATGGCTTCTCCTACCCACTAATGTCTTACTAAACCAGTTTATTACAACAAACAAGTAATCACGCCCTTCCCTGAAAAATGTAAGGAGATGTTCTTCCCTGGTATTGAAGGAAGTGGTAATGGCATATTCAATTCTAACTTTCTATTGTATTTTTATAAATAAATTGTTTTGTTTTGTTTTGTTGGTATGTTTGTATATGACTATGTATTATTTTCTTTTTGGCTTGTGGTTAGTTGTCAGGAACTGGTTGTCAGTGGTTGATGATGATTGTGTTCTACTTGGTAACCTTTAGGATCATTATCAATGTTTGTCATAATCAAGGAAGGTGGTCAAAGTTGACACACAATCCTCCCTTTCTACAATTGGATTGGACACACTGCCTTTGGATAAAGCATTTGAGTTTCATCTATAGTGATCTGTATGCAGTTGTACTAATATATTCCATGTATATTATGATAGGTCTTATTATTTTTTGGCAGTAAATATTTGGTGTCGTTGCCTATAATGAAGCTGGGTCAAATTCATATAGAAACATGGTTAATTATTACCTAATGATGACCATATTGGAGATCGACAACTTTGATGCCATTAAGCCCAAACAAAGGCACGAGAAGATCAAACTGTTATTGTGGAGATCAAGATATTAGATGATTTCTTTAACTACTGGAACAACAAGAATGAAGGAGGTTGTGTGTAAGTAGTTGGCTCCATAAATCCATTAGTCCAGAGATGGAATTGAAGTAGAAGTTGGAGACGTAATTAGAAAGATGACATCAAAATATCCCATTAAAATCCAAACAACCTGTAATGTATGAAGAGTGGGTTGAGATCACTGGATATATTGCCCTTCTAGAAAAGTGTGCGTGGATTTGCAAACTAGGTTCAATTTGAGGAATTGATAGAACCTTCTTTCTACAAAGTCAGTATTTGTCTTGAGGAGTTCAAGGACAACTTTATAGACAACAAGAGGGAAGCGTAAGAACAAACTGAGCCAAAAATAGTAGGGCAAAGGTTTTGAATAGAGAAAAGAGAACTTGAGGGTAGGAGTCTATGGAACATTGAAGTCTCTAGAAGAGTCGAGAATTGTAACATGTCCAAGAGTGTCGAGAGGGCACTAGAACATTTGAATTATATTTTCCTGAGGAGAAGGTTCCAATCACTAAATTCACATCAAGTTGCCATGGTGACTCCAGTAACAATCTTGGGTGTAGAGAGGCAAAAGCTGCCTAAGTTCACCAAGTAGGTCTAAAGATCTTGTGCAAAACTTGTGAAACTATTTGGACAGCCAATGGATAGAATGATAAAACCTATTAGCTATGGTCATTTCCAATTACTCTTAGAGGTTTGGCAGTTGGTTGGTACACAAAGAGTGAACTAGCCAATCAAAATATGTGGGAGAAATTACAAAAGAAATGAATAAGAATTTATATTGCTTTGAGATGATAGGAACTTTTTACAAAAATGTACAACCCTTGACAAAGGAAACATGAGAATATGAGAGGTTACAATTGGATGCTCAGGGAATTATTGATCGAATTGGAGAAAGAACCAATCAACAAAATGAAAAAAGATGGTTCATTGAGGATCTCATTCCTTCATTGTAGAAGAAAATGAAAATAGTACCACCATCATTGTATGTAAAAGTATATAATAGCCATAAAGAAAATGGAAAGGATTACCCAAGAGCTTAGGACTACTATGTAGATGGTGTGGATTCAGTGACAATAATGATGCTAGATGTCCAAAGCAGAATGATAAGCATCAATATGATTGATGTAGAGAGATTAACGAACTATTTGCCACTAGTCAAGCCCAAGCAAAGAAGGTTATGTAATTGTACACATGTATAAAAAACAGACTTTGGAAGCAAGAGCCAATGTGGAGCATGCTATGGACAATGAATGTAATGGATTCATTGTAAAGTATTCTTGAACTTAGAAATTGTTTAACTACTACTATACCAGAGATGGATGAGATGGTGCATGCTATCGCCAATTTAGAATTTGAAAATAATGAAGACCCAATACTGAAGCTCCATTGTGAAGAGTATAGATGATGAAGCCAGTAGAGCTACATATCAAGATCCTCAACAAAAACCTAACAAATACAATTATTGATAGCAGGATTGCACGAATGTACTTCCAAAAGATATTTGGTGAAATTCAGGTAAGTGAACTATTTGGCTGCTAACTTTCTTACTGATGGGAGTGGCTCAACAAGGAATAGAAATGCTTGGAATCCTAATGGGACAGACTGTAATTATTGGTACTCAAGCATTTCTACTTAACTTTATTGTCATCTCATTATAGGTTGTACAATGCCTTGTTAGGTTGGGGCTGGTTGGTAGCAGCCAAAGCAACCGCAATTAGAAAAAGAACAAAATCTCCATTCAAAACAAAGGCCATAAGAAATAACTAGTATAAAGAATCAGGCAGCGACAGAGGATGTAGCTTCCTTGTGTTTGTTAGACCTTGATCAAAGTCTCATGGAGCCAAGCATTGAAGGAATTTGGAGTTGTAGTCATGCTTGGAACATGAGATGGGTTCCATCAGTGGTCTCTTCTATTGGTAAATGGAGGACTATGAAGTATTTTTATTAACTGTAATTTTATTGAAGTCACAAAAATTAATGAAGATGAACACGAGATATGAGATGATTAGAAGAAAATGAAAAAGCATTTGAAGTTGAGGAAAATCAGGATAATGGCTCTAAAAAATTGAGTGGTTCATGTGTGCCAGACAATGTACATAGTTTAAAGTTTATTCTCAAAGGCTAGAAGCTATCATTTACATAGGCTTGATGGATATGTTTGAAATAAACTTGGCAGGTGATGCTATGAGCAAAAATATTGAAGTTATTGAACTTTTGGATCTTAGGCCAATTAATACATCATGTCCTAACTAGTGTTATAAGGGAACTTAGCTATGCTGTGTAAATCGACAAATATGACAAATTAATGACATCAAAAGAGTACTACAAGGCAAATTAATGCAGCTGAAAAGAGAATTACAAGATGGCTCCCACACGGACAAAATAAAAACAATAAAGGGAAAGGTTCAGTGCAATGGATAGAAAAGCATAATTTGAAAAAAATAAAGAAATATTTCACTACATGGCATGATAAAAAGGATTGTACCATATTGCATGTTAAAATGGCTTACATCATACAACAAACGAGTAATATTCATTGTAGCCTAAAGAATGCTAAAGGTTTTGAGCGCTCTATGTTTTTTGTGCAGCACTTGCCTCCTCTTGTTTCATCTTTGCTATGACTTGCATTAGAATTTGTTAAAGTATCCTCAACTATTTGTTTCATCTTTGGTATGACTTGCATTAGAATCTGTTAAAGGATCCTCAACTACGTGTCCT
The DNA here is from genome assembly GCA_018584345.1 of Thuja plicata. NCBI lineage: Eukaryota > Viridiplantae > Streptophyta > Pinopsida > Cupressales > Cupressaceae > Thuja > Thuja plicata. The sequence goes on from MU212546.1 coordinate 13,715, forward strand.
TCCTTATTTGTACATTAATTCTACGATCTATCTACTGTACAGGGCAATCTTGAAGATTTTCCTTATGACCCTAGCAGCCAGCCCACAGTACATTCCTCTTTCCATACGTCCTTTTCCTCTGAACTCATGAAACATATAGGGTCTTACCAAGAATGGAGGTAGGGTAATTGAATGACATCTTCAGAATTGCCCGTGCAAACATGTTTCTGCCAATGTCTATCGAAAATCTTGTCAAAGTTTGGATACCCCTCTAAGCAATGTGAAAGTATGGGGACTTTGTTGAAGGTGCAGCCCCAAGTTATGGTTCCAAATCAGTATTTCAGTGAAGATGTTTCAGGGTGGTCAAAGGAAAATCTACTTCCAAGGTTGGAAAAGCTTCAGTTAGAATTTAAGCTTATAGAAAAGGAGCTTGCAAAGTTTGAGGCATTGTCAAAAAGTGACTGCAAACTATTTGACACTCAAATTCAGAAGCAATTCAAGTTTGACATTCAACACATACTATAGAGCATAAGGGTGGTGTGGAAGTTCTATATGCTCTATAGGAGTGAGTTCAAGGAAATGAAGTGATAGATGAGCCAAGTGAAAGGCCATTTTCAGGACTTTGTGGAACTTTTTTACGTGAAGTTGCAATCACATCCAATGGGGATTCCACAATGCATGTGTCATTTGAGGCTCAATATCCATCTTGTTATTCTTTGCATAAAGCTTTGGTTATCACTAAAGGAGATGATGTGCAAGTCAAAGCTAACAATGGAAGCTCATCTTATCTATTGCACAATCTTTTGTTGTATGACCTATTTATACTATATGCCATTTCTTTTCTATTTTACAATCTTCTGTTGTATGACATGTTTACACCTTATGTCATTCTTGCCAACCTACCTTACACTCTTCATACATGTCGTCCAATGGTTGGGCTCCACATGGAAGTTCTCTTGTACGCCTTCAATGCTCTTTTATCTCTGTACCACATGAAAATGCCCAATACTTCCAACTATCCTTCACCATTGTACACCATCTAATAGCTAGTGACAAACTTGC
>JAGRRI010037367.1:0-10475 GCA_018584345.1 Thuja plicata
AAGATAAGATGTTCCTCTTTTATTCCCAAATGCACAAATGGGAGATCCAAGTTGATCAACCCAAAGGGAGGGCTAATGCACAAATGAATCAACTATTTGGAAAGGAGAATAACAAGAAGGATATCTTTAATTCTATTAATTATATGTATAGATATGATATATGACAGTAATTGAAGAAATAGGAGAAATGCACTAACCTTAAAGAATTACAGATCAAAGAATGCTACTTTCTAAGGTCTGTAGACTATTTCTAGAAAAACTAACAGTTGATCTCAAACCAGAATGCAGAGACCAACAAAACCCAGAAATATTTTTCCATTTCAATGTTGTCTTATGAAAAAGGTTGACCTTGACCCACAAATGTCAACCCTGACCCAATAATGTCAACCCTGACCTACACAGGTCCGAAAGAGAATCTGTTCACACTGTCTGAAAGAAAGCCAAAAAGGGTATCCAGATCTGGTCTCAAATCTGTTGTTCTGAACCTGTACCTACAAGAAAAAGAGGATTGTTTGTTGTGGGGGAGAGGTTTTCCTTGGTCAAACCCTGGTTTTGGAATTAACCTCAAATATATGTAATTAAAATTGCAGAAATAGGCAAAGTAAATGCTTAAATTCACCTTGTTTGTAAAAGTCCTTGTGGCATATTCGAATCCTTGGATCCACAAGTATGCCTCAAAATGTGGAATGTAGAAAGGTAGGATGTCTTCAATCTCTTTCTTGTAGATCTCCAACACCAAGTCTTGAATGGGTTCTTGAATTTGGAATAGGCTTGGAAGAAGGCGGATGGAGAGATCACCAAAAGGGCACTATGTAGCTTGAATCCTTCAATGGCCTCCAATGGATCTCCTTCATGAAAATGGATGCTTGAATGGATGAATGCTTTCTTGAAATCTTTCTCCTTAGATTTCTTGAATCACTCTTGAAAATAGTTTGAGAATGCTTGATCACAATTAGAAGACTTAGTTCGCTTGATGATGGTTAGAGAAAATGAGAGGAGAAGGCTCCCTTTTATATGAAACTAGGGCACAATCTTCAAAGGAGGCCAACATAGGAGAATTAAATTTCCATTAAAGAATTTACCCCTAGGAGAGGACCTATATTAAATATAATTTAGGAATCCACACTTTGGAACCTGAAACAGCCGACTCGGAAGTGAGAAAATACTTTATGCAAAGATCGACATCCAAAACTATGAGACCCCAGGATCTGAACCCTGGGTCAATGTCAAGGTCGACCTTGATCTAGGTCAGGGTCGAGGTCAACCCTAACCTAGGTCATGGTCAAGGTTGACATAGACCTAAAAGGTTGACCCTGACCCTAAAGCCCAAAATCACCAGTCTGTAGTTCAGAATGCATAAATTAGGCTAAACAGGAGTGGAAAGAAGGACAGAACAGGGGGGAAGCCATGTCAAGATAAGGAAAAAATTCAAGGCGCTTTTCATGACCCCAAACCACTCACTCGGAAGGCTAAACAAGTCTAAAATGGAAGTACTTCCATTTTTTGACTACACACATAGATGAGGTTGAATTTGATGTTGTGCCACTAGACATTTGTGGGATTGTGTTGGGTAGCCCATACTTATATGATACGAAATCTATCTTCTACATGAAGCATAATAGATATCACTTGTTTAAAAATGGAATTGAATACATTATAAGATCTCATCACATGAAGAATGAAGGATCAATTGTAAACATGAGACATTTGAAAATGATTGTAAATGCAAGCAATAATCTGACTCTCATATCTGTAGCAGCTAGTGAAGACCGGATGCAAGCAGAGACAAGTCTTCAACCAGTGATGGTAAAAGAGGATTTGAACAATTCATTTTCTAATGATGTTTCTATACTAGAGGTCCAAAATGTTGACATGATTTATATTTTATTAGTTTGTATAGTGTTGTTGCTTCTTTTTCTACTAGTTTGTACTATGTGGATGATGGATGTAACAATGAATACTGGTGGATGTATAGTTGATGGTGTCAGCAATGTTCTTTCATTCTTCATTGTGTTTGTGTTGAGCCAGATATTCAGAATTCTAGTAGGATGTACAAGTGATATTGGACAAGTGAGGCGAACATGCCATCACTTACATTCTATGTAAAAATAGACTTTTGGAGGTCCAAAAGCTTCTCAGTGGGGAGGAATGGTCCAGGTGGATCTAGAAAGGCCAAAAATTTCATAGTCTCATAATCTCTCAAATTCAGAATCATTGTGAAGAGCTCAGAAAATTGAACCCGATGCAACTTGAACGAGTGAAAAAGGAGCTCGGATGTAGGAGTTACGCTCAGTCAAAGTTCTGGTCAACAGGCAGACCAAGGGGGTCAGAGAAAGGTGAAATTAAAAGTTCAAACTCATAAATACCTTCCAAATATCCTCCCACCTTTGCCACTACGCCATTCAATCACATTTAATATAAACAAATGAGTTGTTTTTCTTAACTTAGGTGAAAAATAGCCAAAGGGAGCGAATTGAGGTCGGTGAGGTTTGAACCCCTCACCACCAGCCTCCTAAAATTAAGCCGACCACTACACTATTTATAGTGTTGACTGTGTAACCGATGCATGTTATATTTAAACCTTTCCAAGCTTTCCAACATTATTAATAAGGTTTGTTTGATAAAAAAATAGACCCCTAACATAGCGTAAAAATCAAACACCCGAGATTCTTAAAAGGATATTTGATATGTAATTTGTAAAAGGGTTATTATACGGTTATTTGGCTTTAATCCAAATATAGTCAAAATTATGTATAAAATGGGGATTATTTTTCTCATGTAAGGAGAAGGAGTCTTGGAGAAGTCTTTGTAATTTCAGGTTGGAGAATTTTTTTGAGAGAGTTATTGTAATTTTGGAGCAGAAAATTGTGAGAGATTTTTTTAAGCACGAAGGCATTGTCTATAGTCTTCAAGTGCATAGAGGAGACTGTGAACGAGGTTGAAAGCTTGGATGTTGTAATAAGGTGTTTTGAGCCTAGTGACATTAATAAAGTGGTCCCCAAATTGAGAAGCATACTCAGAGATGTAGTCCTGATCGGACGAACTCCGTTATCAAAGTGTTTGCGTCCCTCTTCTATCTCTTTCTTGTTCTCTCATTTCTTCAAGCTTTATTATTCTCTCTTTTATGTAAATAAACATAGTTAATTATTGTGTTTAAAGCATAACTCTTGTAATTTCAACGGTTTAAAACACATAGCCAGGAAAATACTGCCTAGATCAGGGATTTAAATATGTATTTGGATTAAGTTATAAAAACTTGTGAATCCTAGTTTACAGATCAAAATATTAGGTGGGTTTTCCACTGATTGTGTAAAATTGAAACATGAAATTAATATTTCAAAAGAGCTTGGATCTCCGTGAAATTTGAAATAGAAGCATTTGACATCAAAATATTAGGTGGGTTTTCATCTGATTGAGCAAAATTGAAACTTTAAATTAATATTTCAAACGAGATCCAATCTTCATGAAATTTAAAATGGAAGCATTTTACATTAAAATATTAGGTGGGTTTTCCTCTGATTGTGTAAAACTAAAACTTTAAATTAATATTTGAAACTTTAAAATAATATTTTGATGTCAAATGCTTCCAATTTAAAATAGAAGCATTTGACATCAAAATACTAGGTGGGTTTTCCTCTGATTGAGCAAAATTGAAAGTTTAAATTAATATTTCAAACGAGCTTCGATGTTCGTGAAATTTAAAGTGGAAGCATTTGACATCAAAATATTAGGTGGGTTTTCCACTGATTGTGTAAAATTAAAACTTGAAATTAATATTTCAAACGAGCTCGGATCTTTGTGAAATTTAAAATAGAAGTATTTGACATTAAAATATTAGGTAGGTTTTCCTTTGATTGAGAAAAATTGAAACTTTAAATTAATATTTCAAACGATATCCGATCTTCGTGAAATTTAAAATGGAAGCATTTGACATTAAAATAATAGGTGGGTTTTCCTCTGATTGTGTAAAAATGGAACTTTAAATTAATATTTGAAACTTTAAAATAATATTTTTGATGTCAAATGCTTCCAATTTAAAATAGAAGCATTTGACATCAAAATATTAGGTGGGTTTTCCTCTGATTGAGCAAAATTGAAAGTTTAAATTAATATTTCAAACAAACTCTGATGTTTGTGAAATTTAAAATGGAATTATTTTACATAAAAATATTAGGTGGGTTTACCTCTGATTGTGCAAAATTGAAACTTTTTTGTGAGACGTTTTACGTCCGGGAGAAAATTTGAAATTTGAAATTAATATTTCAAACGAGCTCTGATCTTCATGAAATTTAAAAATGGAAGCATTTGACATCAAAATATTATGTGGGTTTTCCTCTGATTGAGCAAAATTGAAACTTTAAATTAATATTTCAAACAAGCTCCAATCTTCGTGAAATTTAAATTGGAAGCATTTGACATCAAAATATTAGCTGGGTTTTCCATTGATTTTGTAAAATTGAAACTTGAAATTAATATTTCAAACGAGCTCGTATCTCCGTGAAATTTAAACTAGCAGCATTTGAAATCAAAATATTAGGTTGGTTTTCCTCTGATTGAGCAAAATTGAAACTTTAAATTAATATTTCAAATGAGATCCGATCTTCGTGAAATTTAAAATGGAAGCATTTGACATCAAAATATTAGGTGGGTTTTCCTCTGATTAAGAAAAATTCAAACTTTAAATTAATATTTACAACGAGCTCCAATCTTCATGAAATTTAAATTGGAAGCATTTGACATCAAAATATTAGGTGGGTTTTCCACTGCTTGTGTATTATTGAAACTTGAAATTAATATTTCAAACAAGCTCGGATCTCCATGAAATTTAAAATAGAAGCATTTGACATCAAAATATTTGGTGGGTTTTCCTCTGATTGAGCAAAATTAAAATTGAAATTAATATTTCAAACGAGATCCGATCTTCATGAAATTTAAAATGGAAGCATTTGACATTAAAATATTAGGTGGTTTTCCTCTGATTGTATAATCTGAAACTTTAAATTAATATTTTTAGGTCAAAGGCTTCCAATTTAAAATAGAAGCATTTGACATAAAAATATTATGTGGGTTTTCCTCTAATTGAGCAAAATTGAAAGTTTAAATTAATATTTCAAACGAGTTCCGATGTTCATGAAATTTAAAATGGCAGCATTTGACATCAAAATATTAGATGGGTTTACCTCTGAATGTGCACAATTGAAACTTTTTTGTGACATGTTTTACGTCTGGGAGAAAAATTAAAAGTTTAAATTAATATTTCAAACAAGCTCCGATCTTCGTGAAATTTAAAATGGAAGCATTTGACATAAAAATATTAGGTGGGTTTTCCTCTGATTGAGCAAAATTGAAACTTTAAATTAATATTTCAAACGAGCTCCGATCTTCGTGAAATTTAAATTGGAAGCATTTGACATCAAAATATTAGGTGGGTTTTCCACTGATTGAGTAAAATTGAAACTTGAAATTAATATTTCAAACGAGCTCGGATCTCCGTGAAATTAAAATAGAAGCATTTAACATCAAACTATTAGGTGGGTTTTCCTCTGATTGAGCAAAATTGAAACTTTAAAATAATATTTCAAACGAGACCCGATCTTTGTGAAATTTAAAATGGAAGCATTTGACATTAAAATATTAGCTGGGTTTTCCTCTAATTGTGTAAAAATGAAACTTTAAATTAATATTTTGAAGTCAAATGCTTCCAATTTAAAATAGAAGCATTTGACATCAAAATATTAGGTGGGATTTCCTCTGATTGAGCAAAATTGAAAGTTTAAATTAATATTTCAAACGAGCTTCGATGTTCGTGAAATTTAAAATGGAAGCATTAGACATCAAAATATTAGGTGGGTTTACCTTTGATTGTGCAATATTGAAACTTTTTTGTGACACATTTTACGTCCGGGAGAAAAATTGAAAGTTTAAATTAATATTTCAAACGAGCTCCGATCTTCGTGAAATTTAAAATAGAAGCATTTGACATCAAAATTTTTGGTGGGTTTTCCTCTGATTGAGAAAAATTAAAACGTTAAATTAATATTTCAAACGAGCTCCGATCTTCATGAAATTTATATTGGAAGCATTTGACATCAAATTATTAGGTGGGTTTTCCACTGATTGTGTAAAATTGAAATTTGAAATTAATATTTCAAACGAGCTCGGATCTCCGTGAAATTTAAAATAGAAGCATTTGACATCAAAATGTTAGGCGGGTTATCCTCTGATTGAGCAAAATTGAAACTTTAAATTAATATTTCAAATGATATCTGATCTTTGTGAAATTTAAAATGGAAGAATTTGACATTAAAATATTAGGTGGGTTTTCCTCTGATTGTGTAAAACTAAAACTTTAAATCAATATTTTGATGTCAAATGCTTCCAATTTAAAATAGAAGCATTTGACGTCAAAATATTAGGTGGGTTTTCCTCTGATTGAGCAAAATTTAAAGTTTAAATAAATATTTCAAACAAGCTCCGATGTTCGTGAAATTTAAAATGGAAGCATTTGACATCAAAATATTAGGTGGATTTACCTCTGATTGTGCAAAATTGAAACTTTTTTGTGACACATTTTACGTCCGAGAGCACAATTGAAAGTTTAATTTAATATTTCAAACAAGCTACGATCTTCATGAAATTTAAAATGGAAGCATTTGACATCAAAATATTAGGTGCATTTTCCTCTGATTGATCAAAATTAAAAATTTAATTTAATATTTCAAACAGGCTCCGATCTTCCTGAAATTTAAATTGGAAGCATTTGACATCAAAATATTAGGTGAGTTTTCCACTGATTGTGTAAAATTGAAACTTGAAATTAATTTTTCAAACGAGTCCAACTCTTCGTGAAATTTAAAATAGAAGCATTTGACATCAAAATATTAGGTGGGTTGTCCTTTGATTGAGCAAAATTAAAACTTTAAATTAATATTTCAAACGAGATCCGATCTTCGTGAAATTTAAAATGGAAGCATTTGACATTAAAATATTAGGTGGGTTTTCCTCTGATTGTGTAAAACTAAATATTTAAATTAGTATTTGAAACTTTAAATTAATATTTTGATGTCAAATGCTTTCAATTTAAAATAGAAGCATTTGACATCAAAATATTAGGTGAGTTTTCCTCTGATTGAGCAAAATTGAAAGTTTAAATTAATATTTAAAACGAGCTCCTATGTTCGTGAAATTTAAAATGGAAGCATTTAACATCAAAATATTAGGTGGGTTTACCTCTAATTGTGCAAAATTGAAACTTTTTTGTGTTACGTTTTACGTCTGGGAGCAAAATTGAAAGTTTAAATTAATATTTCAAACAAGCTTCAATCTTTGTGAAATTTAAAATGGAAGCATTTGACATCAAAATATTAGGTGGGTTTTCCTCTGATTGAGAAAATTTGAAACTTTAAATTAATATTTGAAACGGGCTCCGACTTTGTGAAATTTAAATTGGAAGCATTTGACATCAAAATATTAGGTGGGTTTTCCATAGATTACGTAAAATTGAAAATTGAAATTAATATTTCAAATGGGATCGGATCTCTGTGAAATTTAAAATAGAAGCATTTAACATCAAAATATTAGGTCAATTTTCCTCTAATTGAGAAAAATTGAAACTTTAAATTAATATTTCAAACGAGATCCGATCTTCGTGAAATTTAAAATAGAAGCATTCGACTTTAAAATATTAGGTGGGGTTTCCTCTGATTGTGTAAAATTTAAACTTTAAATTAATATTTGAATCTTTAAATTAATATTTTGATGTCAAATGCTTCCAATTTAAAATAGAAGCATTTGACATCAAAATATTACATAGGTTTTCCTTTGATTGAGGAAAATTGAAAGTTTAAATTAATATTTCAAACGAGCTCCGATGTTTGTGAAATTCAGAATGGAAGCATTTGACATCAAAATATTAGGTGGGTTATAGTAGGTGGGTTTACCTGTGATTGTGAAAAATTCAAACTTTTTTGTGACACGTTTTATGTTTGGGAGCAAAATTGAAAGTTTAAATTAATATTTCAAATGAGCTCCGGTCTTCGTAAAATTTAAAATGGAAGCATTTAACATCAAAATATTAGGTAAGTTTTCCTCTGATTGAGAAAAATTGAAACTTTAAATTAATATTTTAAATAGGCATTTGACATAAAAATATGGTCCAGGTGGATCTAGAAAGGCCAAAAACTTCATCATCTCAGAATCTCTCAAATTTAGCATCACTGTGAAGAGCTCGTAAAATTGAACCTGACACAACTTGAACGAGTGAAAAAGGAGCTCAGATGTAGGAGTTACACTTGGTCAAAGTTCTGGTCAACAGGCAGACCAAGGGGGCCAGAGAAAGGTGAAATTTTGACCATCTCCAAATTGGTCAAAAATGGTGTCAAGTCGAAGAGCTCATCTTCATGATCACAACGCCATTCATTTTGTTGAAAATGGAGTCTGTATGCAAAAGTTTTGGCCAGTCGGAGTTGGCTTGACCAAGTTGACTAGAGTTGACTGATGATGTCATCATTCTGATATGGAAAATCAAGTGACATGGAATCTTCAACCAATCAATCTTTTCCACGTGGAAAATGTGATGATGTGGCATATTGATCACTTTTGTCCAATCAAAATTGGACACGTGGCATATAAAGATTGAATATAAAACTGTCATGTGGCACCCTCAAAAGATGCCACATGGCACCAGGTAGATAACATTCTAGTTACCAAAATAATGGTGTTGAGATTCAAACTTGTATCATATTAAAATGGAAGCACTTCCATTTTGATAGGTTTAGCACCCTCATTTAGTATGTTTGCATGTTAGATTTGCATTTGTGCTTGATTACACATGTGTAGGTGAAATCAGGGTTAGGAACTAATGGATCCTCCTAGATTTCCCTCTCCATGGCTCTTTTCTCTTGGTAGGACCTATGTATTTGTCCTCTTGGGCCTCATCCTACTCTCTCTCTAGGCCTCTAGGCCTTCTTAAACATTTTGGCACCTTTCCCCACCTTCCTAGATCCTTGGCTAACCTGGGAACCTCTCAGCAACTTTTTGGTGACCTGCCTAAAACCTTAGGTCAGGGTCAAGGTTGACCCTGACCTAGGTTAGGGTCAAGGTGAACCTTGACCTAGGTCAAGGGTGAGGTCAGCATAGACCTCTGTCAGGTGTTGGTCCTCACTTTCAAATCTGGAACTTATCAGGGTCTGGAACTCAAAAGAGGTCCCCGGGTTCAGATGCGGAAGTGTTTTCTCTGATAACTTGAATTATTATGTTCCCTCCTTTTTTTGTGATTGTAATTGGACCATGATTCGAGGTAAAATTTGAATTTGGGTCCCTTGCATTGCCCTAGGAAGCCTATGTTGAGATCTCTATATAAACATTGTCTTTTGCCTTCATTTGATCATGAGAAGAAATTGGGAGATGACATGATGAAATGATGATGCAAACAAGCAAGAGGATGATATAGAAGGACAAGCTAGGAGGACATATCATTATCTTCAATCAAGCATTTTTAGGACAAACTATGGTGGATCTTCATTGAAGCAAGAAGGTTCTCTCTTTAGATCTACTATTCTCAACATTCAAGCATTCAAAGGACATTATCATGGGGTAGAAATTATGGATTGTGAGTTGATTGGAATACTTTAGCCTTGGGGGCTTGGTATTATTTCTTTGTCATATTCAAATCTATGCATTGCTTTCTCATTTCCATGTTATGTTAGGATTGTTAATCTAGAAGATTAGATCTTGATATTGCATGTTTAAAGACTCTTTTCAAAAGAGCAATACACACACACCATACATTCTATATTTGTCTATTCGTGGAGGTGGAGATCACCAAAATCAGGGTTTTACTAAGGAAAAACCCTATATAGCCACCCCAAAACCCCTCTTTCTATATATTTGTAGGTGTTGTTTTCGGGAGTTGCAGGTATAGAACAACAGATCTGAGACCAGATTTGGATACCCTTTTCAGCGAACTACCGAGATCCGCAAACGGATTTTCTGTTGACACTGTGTAGGTCAGGGACAACATTATTGGGTCAGGGGTGCCATTTGTGGGTCAAGGTCAACATTTTTCATAAGATGACATTGGAACTAAAAAAAATTATGGGTTTTTTTCGTCTCTGCGTTCTGGTTTCAGATCATACTTTAGATTTTCCAGAAACTCAATACAGGCTTCAGAAAATGAGTTTTTCCAAATCTGCTATATTATGAGGTAGGTATCTTATCCCATTATTCTCTACATACTTCTTTCCATCCTTTTTATTATAATAATTAAGTGTAATAAACTAAAAATTGGCCTTAGGATCTCTTTCTTATCTCATTATGAAAATCTTACTTAAGAAATCCCTTATGAGCAAAATTTAGATATTACATTTTGGTGAACCCGCGATAGACAACTCTTTCTTTTCCTTGGTGTTAGATTTACATTTCATATTAAATCTTGCATGAACATAGAAATAGATTTCTTTTTCTTGCATTTTATA
>JAGRRI010037523.1:0-12467 GCA_018584345.1 Thuja plicata
GTTTGTACATTTTATTGCTCATGTTTCTGTTATTCGTTTAGTAGTTATTGCGTACTTGATTTGCATTCACTTGTGAACCTTGGCTACTAACCCCCGCCCTTGGAAAGCTGTGGGAAACCGGAGAGAGGCGTACAAAAAGATATTAAATAGTAAACATGAGAGGAAAAGTCAGAAACGTCTATCCAGCAAACTAAAACGTAAAGTGTTATCAAGGAAGTTATGAAAAAAAAACTAAGTGTTACCAAGTGGGAAACGTCTATCCAACAAACTAAAACGTAAAGTGTTATGAAGGGAGTTATGAAAGAAAAACTAAGTGTTACCAAGTGTTACCAAGGGAACACTTGGTAACACTTAGGCCCTGTTTGGTTGAGGAATTAGAATTTGACTCAAAACCTGATTATTTCAAAATAAGGTTTTGAAATTCTGATTTTGTGTATTCAGAAGATAGTTTGGACCGTTTGGTTGACTCGGAAGATGACTGAGACAATCCATCTTCTGCGTTTGGTTGACCTGGAAGATGACTGTTATTGGCATTTGCTCTTTGATGAGAATGGATGCGGTTCAAAATAACAGCCACAACAAATCAGAGGCAAGACACACCCTTGATGATGGATCTACAAGAAAAAAATCCTTCGAGGAAACGATCCTTCCAAGAGAAGATTTGCAAGAAAAGGAGCCAGGCAACAAGAGCCCTGCACCACGCCCAGGACCCACATCTACCACTGCAACCACTTGAAGGCCCACAAAACATGAGCCAAGAGTCCAACACAGGGGCTAGCCGCAAAAATCCTAGGCTCACCTCACTTATTCACAGAGACCTCACCTTAACAGCGTCATAAGCCTCGCAACCTTTGGCACTACTCGCTAAAATAGATAGTCGTAGAAGCCCCCAAACAAAGGGGCACACAACACATTAGTCAAGCTACTAACCATGGTCTCCATGGAAGGAAATGCCTCTCGGCAAAAGTATACATGAATCCCATTTGCGGAAACACTAAAACCCCAAACGACCTTTCCTTTGGCACTTGAAACATATGAATTAGTTATTCAAGAGCTCTTTAACTTCTGCAGCAAACCACCGCACAGTCGATTCTTCTTGAGAATCCCTGCACAGCCTCCCTCCAGAAAGCAAGACATCACAAGAAGAATTGTACACAACAATCTAAAACAACTCCCATTATTTTGTACCTGTACCTGTACCTGCACCTGCGATTAACATTTAGTTTTCAAATGGCCGAAATACTACTCTCCTTCGTCCTCTTCTCTTATTTCTAGCCATTGACGGAGGGGAATCGACAGATTCAACTTTTTTTTGTTAAGAGCTTACGAAGCCTACTGAGATTTGACTCTCTCCAGCCATCGAGAAACCCCATATAAAATGCAACCAATAAAAAATGAATTCGGGGTTTATAATTTGAATTCCACCTATTTGAGTGGAAGTGGAACTTCCAAAAGTTCACCCAAAATGAGAATTCAAAAACACAAACCAGGTTTTAAATTTTGCAACCCAAACAATAGATTTGGCTCAAAACCAGAGAAAACTCACTGCCAAGTCGTATTCCTCCAAACAAACGGGGCCTTAATTTTTTTTTCATAACTCTAGCAAGTGAAAAATATTTAATCCCACGAGACTGGACTCAGAAACCGACCAGAAAAAGACACAAGTCCCAAGTCTCTATTCTAATCCGACGGCCATTTACAAATCGCAGGGAGGAGGGAAGGTCGTTCGTCCGATGATCAAAAGACACGGACCACAGAAAAAAATAGTCAGCAGTGGAATTTGGCTGGAGACATCAAACATACGCTAATGGAGGGCGTTTTCAATGTGGAAACAAGTGGACGAATTTCCCATATGCACAATATGTTAATGGAGAAGTCCAATAATCCTGACTGTAGTATTCATATCTGGATGTTGCTTTAGTTGCTTCGTTTAGCTGAATTGATTGGCATTGAAGAACCATGTCAGACGTCTGTAGCAAGGATGCAGGGTGCGCTCGGAATTTGAGCTATGTGAGATTCGAACGCCGGACGTCAAAGTAGGGTTTGTAAGGTTTTTAATTGTCATACCACTTTCACAGCTGTTTTAGTGACCAGAGTGCTTTAAGACATTTTTCAATGCTATTTTCTTTCTGGTTTAAGTCTCTTTTTATTTGAAACTGAGATGTAGGCATTCTCTTCAAATTTGTCCTGTTATCTCTAAGCAAAATGTCTATCATCTCTTTTCTGAGCTATTAAGCACTGGCTTTGTTGTCAATTTCCTCCATTCGTCTGTAAGCGAAATGTCTATCATTGCTTTCTGAGCTATTAAAGATTTTAGCTCCTTTCAATAAATTTTGCTCCCAGAAGCCACGTGATATTTGAGAACCTGATTCAGATCTGCAGGTTTTGAAGTTATTAATATCCAAGACGGAACACCATTTGCTCTTTTCTGATAGCTGGGAGTACTAGGATTGATAAGTTTTAAAGTTAAACTTTATCTATTTCACCGAGCTAAATATCCCTTCCCTTTCTCATTAGGATTTCAAATCTGGAAGAGTTTTCTACGGTTTTAGGTAACCGCTTATTCTTTCTCTTAATGCTAGATGTTTCTCTACTTGTCCGTTATCCCATTATGTTGTAGGAAATGTTGTCCTGATTGATCTCCTTGGGTACAAAAACCAGTTTCCAAGCCACATTTTTCTGTCAATGATTGAAATTCAGCGGAATATAAGTTCCCGTTTATTTATATGCTTTTTGTTGTTCTGTTTTCAAGAATGCTTGCGAAATTCTACCATCTTTAAGTATCGGTTTTTTCGATCCAAATTTAGCCTCCTTCCAATAAATTTTGCTCCCAGAAGCGACGTGGTATTTGAGAACCTCATTCAGATCTGCTGGTATTGAAGTTATTAATGGAAGCCGGGGCCCCATTTGTTATTTTCTGATAGCTGCGAGTACTAGGATTGACAGGTTTAAAGTCCATCTTTATCTATTTTGCCGAGCTAAAAATCCCTTCCCTTTCTCATCAGGATTTCAAATCTGGAAGAGATTTCTACGGTTTTAGGCAATCGCTTATTCTTTCTCTTAATTTTATATGTTTCTCTAATGGTCTGTGATGCCATTATGTTGTTAAAAATGTTGTCCTGATTGATCTCCTGAGGTAGAAAAACCAGTTTCCAAGCCACATTTTTCCGTCCATGATTCATATTCAGCGAAATATAATCTCCCGTTCATTTATATGCGTTTTGTTGTTCTGTTTTCAAGAATGGTTGCAGAAGAGCTCCTGTCCAAGATTGTGCGCTAGACAGGGGTGATTCAAGATGTGGAAATTACCGTACTGCCAGTGTTATCTAGGTCTTCTCCTATTAGTAATGTCTGTCTGGATGCCATGTAATGGCTCAATTGCTAGTAAAAATGCAAGCCTGGTGGGAAATGCGAGGCCTTTGGTCGTAAATGTTGGTGCTCTTTTTGCTTTTGATTCTACAATTGGAAGAGTGGCTAAGACAGCCATGGAATTGGCAGTGAAGAATGTGAACAACGATTATAGTCTGCTTGGTGGGACAAAGCTGGAGTTTAGTATGATGGATGGACTCTAATTGCAGTGCTTTCATAGGCACAGCAGCAGGTCAGCAACTTTAAATTTCCAGGGTTATGCTTTTAATATCCGCTTTTTTGATGGTTTGCGTTATTTCAAAATAGTTGAGGTTCACATAGGCTTATTTTCTTTTAATGTATAGCAGATTTGGTGATTATTTGAGTGGTTGGCTCTTTTGATTCCATGCTAGCCAACATTGTTGTTTTGCTGAGCAAGGTCCGAGATGCATTAGTTTTTAAAATTGCCTTTACAATTACCTCCAAAATTGCAAATTGGATCTCAGTCTCTCAATCAGGGCTCAATTCGCTTGAACACACTACAATTAAATAACGCAATTTAATCAACTTTCTTACTTGTGAGCAAATAACATTGTCTGAGACGGGTTCAAGAAACTCACATACCCAGGCTTCGGCAAGGAAACAGAGTATTGGCAATTCTATGCTCTTTCATTACATAGTCATACTTAAAAAATAATTATTTGTGAAAACTCCGTACACTAGCAATTGCTTGAATCCGTAACAGTTTTTCAATATAATGCGTTCAATAGAAGACAGTTCCAATTGCTGGATTTTGATCATCGCGTTTGTTTTAACTATTTTTCATAATTTTCCTGATAATTTCATTAATAGAACTCAGAAAGCCTGTGATGTGTGGTAGTTTTGGGTTCCAAATTAAATTATGATGTTCTCAAGTAATCTTCTACTGACACCTATCCGAATGCCGTTTTAACATGACATGTCACCAAATGATTTGTACTCTGGAGCACTTGTATACTTGAACAGTATATTTTCTGATGTTTTCATTACAGTTGTTTTTCTTTGTGCAGCTTTGGAATTGTTGAAGAAAGATGTTGTGGCAATAATAGGTCCACAGTTATCTGTGCTTGCTCACATTGTTTCACATTTTGCAAAGGAACTCCAAATTCCACTTTTGTCCTTTGCAGCTACTGATCCCACTCTTACATCATATGAGTACCCATATTTTATCAGGATGGCTCACAGTGATTTTTCTCAAATGTCTGCAATTGCTGCTTTAGTGGGTTATTATGGTTGGAAAGAAGTTGTAGCAGTGTACGTAGATGATGACTATGGCAGAAATGGAGTTTCTGTATTAGGGGATGCTCTAGGAACTGTGCGAGCTAAGATTAATAATAAGGCAACTATGCCTCCTGGAATCAGCCAGAGTGAGATGGGTAATATATTAGCAAAATTGACTTTAGTAGAGGCACGGGTTTTTGTAGTCCATATGACTTCAGATGCTGGTCTTAATCTTTTCTCTAAAGCTAAAGACATTGGAATGTTGAGCAGTGGATATGTTTGGATAGTCACAGATTGGCTGTCCTCCGTTCTAGTTTCTACTGGACTTGCAACAGATAACATTAACTCACTTCAAGGGGTGATTTGCCTGCGACGGCAAAATCCAAAATCAGAAAAGCACAACGAGTTCACAAGAGAGTGGAAAAGGTTAGAATCAACTCACAAGGTAGATGTCTCTTTGAATGCGTTTGGACTGTATGCTTATGACAGTATATTGATGACGGCTCATTCTATCAACGCCTTTCTGAATCAGGGAGGAAATTTATCTTTTGTCAAACAGAACACACTATCAAATAAGAGTGGAAGCAATTCAGAACTAGCAGCTTTGAAGGTCTCCAAAGGAGGAGCACAGTTGCAAAAGATAATACTAGAAAATAATTTCACTGGTGTTGTAGGTCCTGTGCAACTAGAGAAAAACAGGGATCTGATGGGCTCTACTTTTGAAATTATTAATATTGCTGGTACAGGATTTCGCAGCATCGGTTACTGGTCAGATCACACTGGCCTCTCAGTTACACCACCAGAATATTCAGCTACCATCAACCATAATCAATCTCATGTGAAACCCAAACTTCATGATATCATATGGCCTAGTGAAAGCAAACTACTGCCACGGGGCTGGGCATTTCCAAACAATGGCAGAGAACTTGTAATTGGTGTACCCAGAAAAATAGGTTTTAAAGAATTTGTTTCCACAGTAAATGATAGCCACATACCAAAAGGATTTTGCATTGATGTGTTTATTGCTGCGGTGAACTTGCTTCCTTATGCCGTTCCATACACATTTATATCTTATGGAATAGGGAATTCTACACCCAGTTATGATAAGCTCGTGGAGCAGGTTGCCTTAAAGGTTGGTATCTACCATAAATTTTGCATCATTTCCATACTTGTCGCAATACTTTGGAATCAATTTTTGTTTCCTTGCTGATCCCACCAGTATTCTTGCACAACATTGAAGAATTAGTCATAGTCTCAGTGTAAGCATATGCACACTACTGTCTACCTCCGTTCAGCTATTCATAGATGAACCCTTGCAGAGTTTCGATGCAGTCGTTGGAGATATTTCAATTGTTACAAAACGATCGAAGATTGTGGACTTCACGCAGCCTTATGTAGAATCTGGCTTAGTTGTGGTGGTACCTAATAAAGAGATTGATTCCAATGCGTGGGCTTTCCTGCGTCCGTTTACTGTACAGATGTGGTGTACAACTGGTGCCTTTTTTCTTGTCATTGGAACTGTTGTGTGGATTCTGGAGCATAGATCAAACCCTGAGTTTCGAGGGCACCCGAGGCAGCAAGTAATGAATGTTCTCTGGTAATTTCTTTTCCTGTAGTTGTGCAATTGATTTTTATGCGAAGTTATCCAACGGACCAACACTGCTCATTTCAGATTGCTGCCTTTGAACTGTTTGTGTCATTTGAAATATGCAATTAATTTTGTGGATCTTGAATTGATTCAAGAAAAAATGTTTGCAATAACAAACATCAGTGTAGAATATTTCTGAGAATATCAAGGAAATCCATATATTCAAATGTTATATTATTATTTGCTTAACAACAGAAAACATGATAATGTTGTAGTTGCATTTGAGAATTGTATTTTCAGACATGTAAGATGAAGTGCCTTACAAAGGTTAGTTTTGGCAGGTTCGCATTCTCTACGATGTTCTTTGCCCATAGTGAGTACTCTGTCTTCTACAATCTATTTTAGTGTGTTGGAAATATATTGATTTGGTAACTGGTTTATGCTTTCATATTATTGATCTTAAACTATTTGAACATTAGTAAAGATGTAGAAAAAGCAGTGAAGATTCACCTGATTTCTAGTATTGGAGAGGTTTTAGTCAAACTGATTTCAGGATGCTGTGTAGAAAAAATTATGACCTATGGGATTTATGCAGGGGAGAATACTGTGAGCAGCCTTGGACGTGCAGTACTAATCATATGGCTTTTTGTTGTTTTGATCATTAATTCAAGTTACACGGCAAGCTTAACATCAATCCTCACAGTAGAGAAGCTTTCATCAACAATTCAAGGAATTGATAGCTTGGCATCGACCAATTATCCAATAGGATATCAAACAGGATCCTTTGTAGCAGATTATCTATCAGGAGAGTTCAATATAGCGAAATATAGATTAGTGCCTTTGAACACTCCTGATAGTTATGCTAAAGTATTGTCTCTGGGGCCAAACAAAGGTGGCGTGGCAGCAGTTGTAGACGAGCTTCCTTACATTGAATCATTTCTATCCACGCGGTGTGGATATACAATTGTGGGCAGTGAATTTACTAAGAGTGGATGGGGATTTGTAAGTAGCTTTGCATGATCTATGTTAACTTTTTTCTTTTTTCTTCTGTAATGAAATTTAACATTTTAGGATCTGTGTTGATATTGAATAGGTTTTTCCAAAGGACTCTCAAGTTGCAGTTGACATGTCCACAGCAATCCTGGCCCTTTCAGAAAGTGGGGAACTTCAGAGAATTCATGATAAATGGTTGAAAAGTGATATACGCAATCTAGAGGCACGTGCAGTCCATTCAAATCAGTTTGGCCTGGAAAGTTTCTGGGGCCTTTTCCTAGTCACTGGGATTGTGTGCTCTGTAGCCTTGTTTGTATTTTTCTTTCGCATGATTTGTCAATTCACTCGTTATTCTGATACATCTAATGAGGAATCTCCTGGTAAGTCGCGTTCATTAAGACTAAGAAGTGCAAAGGTTCTCAGATCATTCGCCTCTTTTGTTGATGAAAGGGAGGATAATAAAAAAATAAGGAAGCTGAAGAGAAAGCGTGCAGTCAAGAAAATGGATCCTGAATTCGAATTAAGCCAGGCTCAGAGTCATCCAATCTGATTGACACCCCTTGATATGGGCGTCTCTGTTTATCATATCATTGGTAATTACCCCATTTAGTAATAGCAAAACGACATCTTGATTCTGAAGCCATGACGTCTTTGTCAGTGCAATGGTAGCTCACAGTAATTGGAAGGAAGCAGATTGCCAATTTAAAGATGGCTCTCAGTTATTAAAAGGAAGCAGATTATCATTTTCAGTTATGCTTCATTTTTTAACAGATTCTTCATATACGTTTCATTTCTATGAAGAACTTTCCAAGGAAGCTTACAGAGATTTCTACGGTTTGAAGGCTTTAATAAAAACAACAATTAATTTATGATGGTCTGCAGTCTCCA
Source organism: Thuja plicata (assembly GCA_018584345.1). Taxonomy (NCBI): domain Eukaryota; kingdom Viridiplantae; phylum Streptophyta; class Pinopsida; order Cupressales; family Cupressaceae; genus Thuja; species Thuja plicata. The sequence continues at coordinate 8,078 of JAGRRI010037523.1, forward strand.
GATCATCGTTCAACAGCAAAGTAATGTAAAAGTGGAGGACTCCCCAAAATCCTTTTTCATTGAATTCAGAGAAATAATGTACATTTATAAAAATGAATTATAATAAAAAAATAACTCTTTTCTAACTATCTACTAACAATTAATTGCTTGTTGAGGAAACTAACAAATGATGTTCATTATTCTTCCACGGTTAGAGATATGTTCACTTGATTCATTTTAGTTTATTTTTTATTCTTATTCATTTTTTAATTTTATTTAGTATTTGTTTATTTTCTATTTTTTTAATGTATTTTTTTATTTTATTTAATATTTTATATTTATTAAGTACATATAATTAAAGGGTGATTATTTAGGTGGATGGAAGGTGGCTACATCATGTCTTTCGCATCTATATGAGATAGAAAATGAAATTGTTACACATCTTTTCTTCAACAAATGAAGATTATTCTTTATAGCTTTAATGAAGCTCAATAACTCCTTACAATCATACTAGCATGGCAGTTAACTAGAGCTGATTCACAACAAATTGTAGACTTGTTGACACTTAAACAACTATAGTTGAGACACCTACAACATGTGGAGAAATTAATTATTTATTATTTACACACTTTTAACAAATAATTGAATTTTGTTTGACTCTTAGCTCTCTCTACATTGTACAAATTTTATCTTACCTAAAGGCTTATTAAATATATTACTCATTGCAATGAAAAAAAATAGGGTTCACTAGGATGAACAAAAAAATTAGGAAGATTAGGCATATCTCCTATATTACATTGGAACGAAGATGACCTGCTAGGTTCAAGAAGGCTCAAGCGCTAGGCATATGCAATGATCCTTCACTATGTGAGGACTATGACTACACAAATGTAATTGGGAAATGCAAGATCTAGGATGAAATAGCAAGAAAGGGTGGTTTTCTGTATGCACAAGATGACTGAGGACTAACATATCAGTTTTGGGACTAGATCTCAGAACTAGAGATTGTAACTAATCTCCAAACCAAATTTCAAGCCAAAATAAAAGGACAAGGGCAAATCACTTGCCCTAGTCCAGGATAGGGGCGACTCATTTTCCTTAGCCACGCACTTTCTAACACAATCAATTGCAAACTGTAACCCTTCTCTGGATACGTTGTAGCTCCTCCTACACATTGACCACTTGTTCCTACACAAAAAAGAGGGAAAAGGTAATGTAAAAAGGGGTTTGCATAAGTCAAACCCCTGTTATGGAATCAACTAGGAAATTGAAATGAATATGCTTGAAAGGAAAGTGTGTAGATATATAGTAGAGGCTAGATCTAAGAAATAATGTCTTATATCTTGATGATGTAATGATATTTGAATATGATCACAGGTGTTGATGGAATAACATGACTCCACAAAACCCTAAAAGGAAATCATAAAAGACATGCTTGCATGAAGGGTGTTAAAGCTTGTCATTGAAGAATATGGTGGGATGAAATGCCTTGAATTCTTGATTGCTTAGGTCAAAATGGGGGAGGTAGCCTTGTTTATATACATCTCCTAGTCATTTCAAGGTGCAAAAATCGAAGGAGGTTAATGCGGGCCTAGAATTATCGCTAAAACCAAATAACCATGACCCAATTCAAATTTGAGCCCAAACATCGAGGACATGACGACTCAAAGTTGCCTTGTCCTCTTCATTTGCCCTTGTTCATCTGAAGTCGACCCAAATTTGGACCAAAGGTCTTATTTGGAGAGAGGATGCCAAAAATATGAGAAAAATCAAGGTTGGATAAGAGAAAATTTATGCATGAGGCCACACGTGCTCAAATGGGCGTACGTAAGCAAGCAATTGTATAGGGGTGGAAAGTATGATGCTACACTTATATTGCCATTTCTGTTATAATATTTCAACTCTACCTTATGATTGATTTTTTGCTCTTACAAAATGATGTCAAACTTCAATATATCTTAATTTGGCATGATATATTGGTTTGTCTGCCAGTTTGATTGAACTTTGACTATCACACTTGATAGCTTTTGATCCTTTTTTGTGTGTCTTATATCTTCAAGAACATGCCTTAATCAAAGAGCTTCAAAAGTAGTATTGTATAACACTTTATGATTGATTTCAATGAAGGACAAGGGATTAGTTAGTTGCTTCTAGTTATTGTAAGACACAATGATTGATTCTATATTTTGCATATCTAATGGTGGATTTTCTATCATCTAGATTGACCACCCAATTAGAATAAAAATAATTCATTTGTCAGTACAAAAAAATTGTTTCTCCAAAATTCTAAAACTTTTTACCTTCAAGGCAAAGGATTTATTGTCAAAATGGTAAAACATGGGTTCATGAAGAGACTGAAGCGTGTTACAGGCCAATTGATAATATTGGATAGTCTCTCTTACACTTTAAGCTCAATTAAACTAAGGAGAATTTTCCCTGAGGTATTTTGATGCAAGAGCATCCTTGGGTCGTTGGCAATCTTGCATCACCCAAAAATATTTCCTTTTGTTTATTTGTTGTTTTGTTCTAGTTGGGCAGTTTCTGTGGTTTAGGTATAGATTGGTCCAGTTCGCTCATTTTCTTATGCGATCTTGTTGGTGTGTTCTAGACATCATGGTGAAACTTTATCTAGCTTCACATCATGTTTCATTCTTTCTTTAGAATGATATCCTAAGATTGGTTCGGTCCTATATCAATTATTCTTCCTGTTCTAATGGCCAGGTTGGTATGATTTGGTTGGCGATGACGTTTCACGATCAACGACGCTAATTGGTGCATTGTTCGATGATTGTATGCTCGCGGTTGACCTCCTTGTGTGATCATTCTTCATTCCATATCTATTTGGAGGTGTTTATATGGATTTAGGTCCTGACCTATGTGTTGTAATACATTTTCTTCTTCTTGGAGAATGTGATCTTTTATGGCCGACTTGTAGCTTGCAATCTTGTATATATTTGTAGTCGTGGGTCCTTTGTTAGCAGTCAAGGGGGAGAGTAGTTCAATAGCTTAGCATCCAGCATGGATCTGGAGTTTTTATTGTAAGAAGGAATGTGCACCTTAGAATGTAAGCTGACATGTAGCTGGGCATGTATAATATAAATATTTGATTTTGGATAATAAGAAGGCATGTGAGGCATGTTTACTGTTAATTATTGAGTTCTTAATGATCTTGTGTTGAATGTTTCCACTGTGTTGACTCTTGCTACATAGTTGGACCATCTCCATTGGGGAAACTCCAAGTGTGACTACGTCAGATGATATCAGAGTGAAGTATGTTAATCTAGATCACGTTCCTGACCTTGCGAAGCCCTAATGTTGTTTGTTGTGAGGTGGAAGATTGAAGACTTGACTCGCAATTATAGAGGACTTGCACAAGGGGATTGCTGAGGAGACTGTTGTTGTTTGAGAACTTTGTTTGGACAGTTGGAGGTAGGTTGCAAGTGTGTCCAATATATCGCTGATTGGAGAGGCAATTAGTATCTTGTAATCAGATTGTCGAAGCTGAGATAGTTACACATGAGGATTGGAAAGATTCCTCCTAGAAGGATGAACCCTAGGAAGATAGAATAGATGATGGAGTACTTTAGAAATGAGATGAGGATTGAGATCATAAATGTGTTGACTGGATTGGGAAGGAATCTTGAGACTGGGGAAGAATATGAGGAAGTTGTTGAAGATCTTGAGACTGTAGATGTTGAGATTCCTGCAGATGAAGAAAGATTGTTAAGGGCTATGGCACAAGTAAGTAAAATTCATAGGATGGATGTTTCTACTTTCACTGGTTCATTACATCCTGAGGATTTGATAGATTGGATTGGAAAACTAGAAGATTACTTTGAGCTAGAAGATATCAGAGATCCAAAAAGGGTTAGGTTACCACAGACTAAGTTGAAGGGTCATGCTGCCTTATGGTTGAAAGAATTACAAAAAGATAGGGATGAAAATGGTGAAATGAAAATCACTAGACGAAGGGTGATGGTTGCTAGATTAAAAGATAATTTCATCCCTGAGGATTATGAATTAGAATTGTTCAAGAAGTTGCATAACTTGAAGCAGAAAGACATAAGTGTGAAAGAATACACTGAAGAATTCTATAAGATGACTATCATATCTAGACACCGAGAAACATCTAAGGAGAAGGTGGCTAGGTATATTAATGGTCTGAGATTTAATATTCAATATGAGCTGAGTATGTTGAGGATTTCTACTATTGAGGATGCTTATCAGTATGCACTGAAGGCAGAAGATAATTTGAAGAGAAGACATAGTAACCCTAGAATAAGGGAGAAGCAAGCTAGCAGCAATGAAAAAGAGAAGAAAATCATTGAAGTTGAACCTCATCAGAGATACCTAGAAGGGGGATGGTAGAAAGGAGTCCAAATGTACTTGTTTCAAATGTGGTGGCTTAGGG
>JAGRRI010037549.1:0-19408 GCA_018584345.1 Thuja plicata
ATAAAACTTTATTTATTTCCTAAAACTCCTATTTATCCTAGAAAGCCTAGACTCTTCTAGAAAGTCTTCATCCTCATCCAAAAGCCTAGACTCTTCTAGAAAGTCTTTATCCTCATCCAAAAGCCTAAACTCTTCTAGAAGAAGTCAATTGTTATCTTTAACCCCAACCTAACCCATCTCAACCACTTCTACCCTGGGCTCTAACCCTTCTCAACCTATTCACCCATGCTAATCTAATCCTAATCCTAAATTCTTCTCTAACCCACCTCCTAATGTTGTCACATTGCATTAGGGAATACTTAGCAACTCCACCCACTTGAGAAAGTCCACTTTCTCAAGCTGGACTTTCTTAAAGTCCATATTCACTTACATCCTCCCTTCCCTCTTTAAGGCCTTCATTAATGCCTTCATTAATATGAAGACCTTAAGCCTATGTCTCTCCCATGCCTTATTAATGTCTTGGGCATTAAAGGCTCTTACATATTCATTTATGAGTCTCTAAATTCATAAATGAACCTTGTCCCCCCTCTCTCTCTCTCCCATTCTTCTATAAATAGAAGCCTTGTTTGAGAGTAAATATGCCTTCATCTTAGGATAAAATTACATTGTTATGCTGTTAGATTCACTCTAGACTCACATTTCATCTATTTTAGCATGCTAGTTTATTATTTTCATTTCATGTTTTAAAGCTAGATTGTATGTTTTTTCTCATTTTTAGCTTATATTTAGATCAAATCCTTCATACTAGGACAATATTGGTCAGTGAGTTGGAGCATATTCTGAGGGCTAGATATGCAACTGATTACACTCTTTCTATTTAGAAGGCAATAGGCCAATATTAGTGGTTTTACATGTTTTGACTAACCTTTCAAGCTAATGCAATGACCTATTGAGTGTTTGTGACATTTTCAACAGGTACCCATTTACACACACATAATTTGTAGTTAGTTGATTTATGAAATAATTGGGCTAGACAACACTGGAATTATCCGTGTAAAAAAATACAAGGAAACAATTTCAAACCCTAACACACTCTAAATGGAACAGGCGAGCAATGAAAGTGTATGAAATTTTCCAGCAAGATGAAAGACTAATTGTAGTGATACTTGAATATAAGATTTACTATAGAAGAACACCTAATTTAGTCTCAATAGGAGTTATTATGATGGCTTATAGGATGGTAAAGGAAAAACCAAAATTCAATCAATGTGAAGTTTTGGCACATCAATTTTTAATGTGAAAATAATTAAGAAGGATAAATCTAAGACTTTTAGATTTGGCTCACTTCTAGTTCACATGTAGATCCATATTGAGCATAGGTTCCCTAGAATGCACCCTAGAGAATTGATGGAAAACATACCAACTCGTATTCAGATATCATAGAGTTACAAAAGACAAAACAACACATTGGTGGATGGAGAACTATTTGGGATGATCAAAATTGTACAGAGGAAAATGAAGGAAAGAGTCAAAGAATAGTTGGTTGACAGATACAAGGATACAATCTATTTCATGGTTGCAACTGATTGTGTATGTTTTGAGGCAGTTGTACTAAGGAAGAAATGATATTACCCTATGTGCTATGAAGTCAGTTCAGAAGTTCTACTTATGCAAGTAGAACATGTTTTGGCATCTGAAGTTGATACATCTAAGGAGAGATGGGGAACCTATGAGGAGAAATCAAAAAATATTAGAGAAGAGAAGAATATATCATCAAGGAAGAGAAGAGTAGAAAATATAATTGATGACTATGTAGCTAAGGAAATAATAACCAAAGAGGAAATGAAAGAAGTGAGGAAGAAGATAGGAGAGAGATATTTTGGATCTGCAAGCACTGTTACTACAACCCTTCCACCTCTAAAAGTTGTGTAGGTAGTTATTCCACTTTCTACAATGATAGATGTAACCACACCCTCACCACCATAGAAGACATCATAGGAAGAGACAACAAAGCTTTTACCTCGAAGAAACACAAGGTCCACTAAACTGGACTCACCTCCTAAGAAACATAGGACAGAAGGAGAAGAGAAGAAAGTTGAAAAAGAGACCACCAATGTAAGACAACTATGGAAGTCGGATATGAAAATGTTAGAGAAAATGGTTATTAAGAAAGTAAAGCTTGTTTCATTAGATAAATACTATGACAAGTATGAGGCATCTCTAATTGAGGACATAGTGATTAATCATTTACTTGTTTTCAAGAAGAACCTATTAGAGATGGAGAGCATTATACCTGAGAAATTGTATGGTAAACTGGAGATTAGAAAACAAGTTGCACATATAGAAGATGAGGCAATTAAGAGTCAATATATTGAGGATATATTGCCAATAATTTCTATACATGAGAGAGAGAGAGAGAGAGAGAGAGAGAGAGAGAGAGAGAATACTTGAGGAACTCAAATCTTTGTTGAGAACTAAAGAAAGATTAGTGAAAATTATGGGAAAACAATCTGATGAAGTCATAGAGGATACTCAAAAGGCAATAGATCAGATAATTATGAGAAATATTCCTAAGAAAAATTCACCTCCTTAACCTACTATGCCTACACCTATAGGAATTGGAGAGAACTCTAAGACAGTTGAGGAAAATGTTGAGAAAAGCAAAGTGAGTACTGAAAACAACTAGATTTCTTTGCCGTTGGCGTGCCTATGACCCTTGACAACTCACTTGATGAAAAAGACCCATTTGAAGGAAAAATTGATAATACAATGGCAGATGAAAAAGAAGGACATAAAGAGGAAGAGAAGAAAGAATAATCAGACCAAAGAAAGGAGATAGATACAACAAAAGGAGAATAGGAAAGAGTTGAAGTAAAGCATGAAATTGACACATCCACTATTCTATTGTTGGTAAGAAAGGATAAGTCTATAAGAAAAAATGTTGACAATATGGATGAGCATTAAGTGATGAGACTATCCTTTATCACATTAATAAAGGAAAAAGAAAGATCTGAGTAGAAAGGAGACAAATAGGATAAGGTAATTACTAGAGCACTTGACACTATGAATAGAGTACTTCGAGTGCCTATTGTTTTTCAAGGAAAAGATGATGTAGAGAATCTAAATATGGCACTAGATGATTTTTATAGTCACTGTGAGTCCTTAGTGAAGATTTCTGAAGAGAAGGCAAAGAAAAGATATCGAGAGAAGAAGTTGAATGAAGTATGCTGGTCTATTTCATGGGACTTGGGCATTCTGAGATTTTCTACATCAAAGGCCAAAAGTTGTGTCACACATAGAAGGATGTTATACATCTATTGTATGAACCCTATTAGATACATTCAGAATATTGAAGACATTATGGAAAAGGAAAGGGATACTGTGGATAGCATGATGGACGGTTGTGAGACCTCCTCACAATCTGTATTGGACATGGATAGAGAGGTATCAAAATTTTTTGATAAGTTGAATGTCTTGGATATAGAAAAAGGGAGAGTAATGACAAGATTTGGTTTGCTAAAGAGTATAATCACTCCCAAGCTATCAATTCTTGAATTTCATCTATCTGATATGGTGAAGACTACAGATTGATTTACCAATTCTATGCCCATGGAGTTGAAAGTAGTAGAGACTTCATCCTATGCATTGAATGGACTGATACATATTAGTAAATTGTTGATAGACTCATGGAATGAAGAAGTGAAGATCTTGGAAGATTCTTTTCAAGATGTTCTAAAACTAGTGAGCAAGCACTGAATTCTACATTTTTTTTTTTTTAAATTTTGGGTACACCTTTGCCATTGTTGTCAAAAGGGGGGAAGAGAAGAAAGACGAGAAAAGAAGAAGAGAACAACAAAAATTCATTAGAGGAAAAGTGGTGCAGGACCACCCCCAAATTCATCCACCATAAGAACATGAGAGGACCCAAGATCAAAGGGTTAGGTTACTAATTGGATCTAGGATCCAATGTTTTCAACACAGTCCTATTTGTAAGACAAGGGGACGCTAGGCGATGTTATAAACCTAGTTGTCTACCTTAGTCATTTTGGACAATTTTTGGGTAGATTTGGCTAGAGTAGTCTAGGAAAAATAATGAAGGTTGAAAATGTCCATTTAACCTTTCTAAGGTCTTTAGTGGAGTCTAAACACAAAATGTTACAAGTTAAGTAACATTAGACATCTTTTGTAAAAAGTTGTCGAATGTTGTCAATGTTGCATAATGCAACTTTTTCTCAAAAAGTGCAACTTTTGAATCCCAATGTTAACAACCACTTTTTTAATTGGATCTGTTTGGGAATTGTATGAAAAGGTTGAAAAACCTTACTCCAAGGTTTGAGTGAATCTATTGTAAAGTTTCATATTCAAATCAATAAAATCAATTTTTTTTCCTGTAAATTCAACTATATTCTAAATTGTACGGATCTTTACGGATCCAAATCCAACATTGAAGAATTCTAAAATTTAGTCTGGTGTCTTATGAGAAGTTTTCAAGTGGTATAAAGGTTTTAAGTGGAGTGGATTGAAAGAAATCCAAGTTTGATTAGCCACTGGTTGCAGGAAGGCCCTAACTAGGGTTTCGAGACAAATTTCATCTTTCCTAGAGATTCCACCATGGGAAAAATATAATCCTTGGTGGAAAGAAAGGAGGGAGGATGTACTTTAATATTTTTTGTCTCAGATCAAGAGGCAGTCAATGTAGAGAGAAAAATTTAAGCCCTCTGGACAGGCATCTAGATGTGACTGTCCATAATTTTGTTTTTGAAACACAACTTGGCCTAGGGGTGGAATGAAGACCTAAATCCTTGGATTTAGTACTTTGGTATGATCCTACAAGTATTAAAATTTAATTTATTGGAACATGGATCTAATTTGAGGCACTTTATTTGTAAAGGAGACCTAATTGCCCAATTAGGAATAGGAGGAAATTTTGAGCAACAGGAGGTAGGAAATTAGTCAAGAGTCATAACTTGGAGGGTGTTGTTGGTGAGTGGATTGAAGCATTTGAGGGTGGTCAAGACTTAATTTTGTGGAATTCCATTTCACTTTCCTTCATTAATCGATTTTTTCTCCTTGTAGCCCTATATAGGCTTTGGTGTCTAAATTGTGTCTCAGAGTTATTTGTGTGTGATTTGTCTTGTATTGCTTCTAAGAAAGATGTCTAACTTTTGTAGGACCCCAGTTCCATCCCTGAATTAATTGGTTCTAGTTGTGACCTAAGAGTACCTTAATGGTATTAAAGGCTAGGAATTGAATCCAGTCTTGTATGTGTTGGTTTTGGGAATTCTAACAGAGCCCTAGATTATATGGTGAATAGAAGGTGTCTTGAACTTTTCAGTGATTGTTTGATATAGTTTTGGGCTCTGATCCAAGTGGTATTAGAGAAATTAGGAGATATTTGGAGGAAGAAAATTTTTAACCATGTCAGATGGTGGAGAAGACAATGAACTTCCAAATAGGATGGTCAATGTAGAACTAGTGAGAGTGGTGAAAGAACATGATTTAGAAAGGAAATTGATGGGGGAGGAAATGTAAAGGCTTAAGAAGAAGTTAGGAGAGGTAGTAGTGGAAACTCTTGATTTGAAAAGGAGGGGACTGAAGAAGAAGCCCCTTTGCAAGAGGATGAATAAGAATTCCCTGTAGAATAGAGGCTACGCTTGAAGACTTTGAAATCCATGGAGAGAAGGACCATGGATAGTAAGCCTTATCTACATGTATACAGTGAAAAGATGGATCCATAAGAAGTCATTGATTGGGTTGATGCACTCAATAGTTTCTTTGACTATGAGGATATTCTAGAGCATCAAAGAGTTTAGATAGAAAAGTCCAAGTTGAAGGGATCTGCCCTAACTTGGTGGAACTTCACTCAAGAAGAGAGGGTAAAGATGGATAAGAATCTAGTAGGATCATGAAAGGATATGGTGACCTTTGTGAAGGAAGCCTATGTGCCTGAAGACTATGAAGTTCAAATTCATAGGAAGAGACAAATTTTAAGGAAAAAGGAGATGGACATCTCAAGCTATATTGAAGAATTTCGTAAATTTACCATGAAGTCTAGGTTAGTGGAACCAGAGAGTGTCAAACTTGCTAGGTATATGCAAGGGATAAGGATAAACATTCAAGATGAACCAAGTTTATGTTCTCCTACTACTGTCCAGAAAAGATATTAATTAGCATTAAAAATTGAGAAAAAACTCAAGAGATGGAAAGAGAAAAGTGGAAGAGGCTAGAGAGACTTTGGAAATAGAGGAAGAGGAACAAACAGTGGGAAAGGACAAACTCCTATGAACTTTGGAGAAACCAACAAGAGAACTCTTTTGGAGAAATTAGTTCTAGAGGATCGTATAGGGGGAGAAGAGGAGACTCAAGGAGAGGGTTTGGAGGGAGAATTTTAGGACCTCTAAGGTGTTAAAGATGTAACTAACCAGGGAAATTAGCATCCAAGTGTCCAGAGAAGGAAAGTAATTAGGCAGAGAAGGGAAAACATAGTTAAGGAAGAAGAGAACCAAGGAGATAATATACATAGAACTTATGCACCACCTGAGGAAAAAGAAGTCCTCATGATGAGGAGGAAATTATTGAAGGCTTGAAGCACTCAAGAACCCCCTCAGAGGAAGAGTTTATTCAGAAGCACCTGCAAGATTGGAGACAATGTGTGCAAGATGGTGATAGACAATGGGTCTACAAACAAATTAGTGTCTGAAGAAGAAGTGAAGAAGCTGAAGCTAAGAAGGTTGCCACATCCAAACCCTTACAAGGTTTCATGTCTCAATAAGAACCAATAGACTATCATAGAGGAGCAAGCATGGGTGGAGTTCCAACTTGGAAAATAAAAAGACAAAGTTCTCTATGACATTGTTCCCATAGATGCCTATCGCTTGCTACTTGGGAGACCTTGGCAATATGATGTGGAGGCTCACCAAGGTGGAAGGTTTAAAACCTATGAAATCAACTAAAAAGGAGAAAAGGTAACTTTCTTACCCATGTCTGATACTGCAAAAGAGAAAAAATATCCTAAATTTTTATTTGTAGGTGAAAAAGAGTTTTTGAAAACTTTGAAAGAAGACCAGACCCCTTTCTATGCCCTAGTCATTTTACCTAAGGATGATAGACCTAAGAAGGTTGAGAAAAATTAAAACCCCTGAGAATAGTAGGCCCTATAGAAGTAGCAAACCTACTTGAACAGTACAAAGACATTGTGACCAAGGATTTTGCTAATGAATTACCCCAATTAGAGATATAAGCCACAATATAGACTTGATTCCAAGAGAAGTTATACCAAACAAAGAAGCATATAAGTTGACCCTAGAGAATAATAAGGAGATGGAAAAATAGATCCAATAGCTCCTAGATAAGGGATTGATAACCAAAAGTCAAAGTCCTTGTGCAGTACCTTCTCTTTTGGATCCTAAGAAGGAAGGCACATGGAGATTATGCGCCGATTCTAGAACAATAAATAGAATCACAATTAGGTATAGGTTTGATGACCTTATGTAAAGAAATATTTTCAATTAGTACCAAATCACTTAGTCATCATAGTGTTGACCGAGCCAGCAGTGCAAACCAAGCAGTTACAATGTAACCCGAGCAGTGGCAGTGTTGACCAAGCAGACAATGGTAACCAGTATTACCCAAGTGATTAGAGTAGCCTAAGTAAACTGAGTAGCCCAAGTGATAGAGTTTAGTATGTTTCTTGAGTGAAAGCATAATGCATGAGTGCCTGTATATAGCCCAAGTGGATCGCTGGACCCGAGTAATAGTTTTGGGCCGATTTAGTTTAAATTGTTAGATATTAATTTATCTTATGGAATCTGAATTACAGTTGCATTTGGTTGGGATAAGGTATAAATATAAAGTATTTTTTTTATCCAAATAAGAGTAAATATATGTGTAAGAGCATGTATGCGAATATGAAGTGGCAGATTTTTTAAGAGGCTACAACAGTATAAGGAACACCAGAGACTCATCCATCACAGTCAGGTGATTAGTTTATATCATTGGATATTATTCAACAATTCAGAGTTGCATTGAAGATCATCTACTGGTTCATCCTAACAGGTGCATCAGCAAAATCCTCTAACAAGGCGGACCTAAAAATCCTTTATAAATATCCTAAGAGAGTTGCATTACTTGATTGTATTGCACTAAATCCTTTCACAAGGTGGACCTAACAGTCCTTATTGCTCCTAATAGGGATGGCCATTAGAAGTGGTCAATTGTAAGCTTTAACAGGCTAAATTTATACTATAGTAATAAATATTGAGGGTACCATCCCCACCCTAGTTTTTCTTTCTATTTGGAAGGTTTCTGGGTAATTAAATATTGTGGATGTTTATTTCTTTTCATTTCATGCATGCAATCAAATTATACAATCTAATATTGGATTAAAAGGATTAAGTTATATTGGATCCTGATTCACCCCCCCCCCTCTCAGTCACCCTAACTCAAAATATTTCTAATAATGTTTCCTATGCCAAGGATAGATTATCTATTGGATCACTTAGGAGGTGCAAGGTACTTTTCCAAGGTTGATTTGAAAAGTGGCTACCACCAAATTAGGATCAGGGTTGGTGATGAGTAGAAAACTTCCTTCAAAACCAATGAAGGCTTGTATGAGTGGAGATTGCTACTCTTTGGCCTATAAAATTCTCCTATCACAATCATGAGGCTCATGAATGAAGTGATCAAACAATTCTTTGGAAAATTTTTCATAGTGAACCTTGATAACATTATTATTTTTAGCAAGAATAAGGAGGAAAATTTGGAACATCTTAACTTGGTCCTAAAGAGATTGCATGAAAAAAAAAGCTCTTTATAAATTTGGAGAAACATATTTTTATTAGGAAGAGCTTGTATAATTGGGATTTGTGATCTCAGGAGGGAACAACAAAATGGAACCTGAGAAGGTAGAAGCCATCTTGATTTTGCCTTCTCCTAGGACAATGACTAAAGTTAGGATTTTTCATGGGATTGCATCTTTTTACAGAAAGTTCATTAGGAATTTCAGTCAGTTGTGTGCTCCTATCCTTGAAACCATTAAGGACAGACAAAAGTGCAAGTGTTTGTGGAACAAATATGTAGAAGAAGCCTTCCAAATGATGAAGCAAAAGGTAATGGAGAAACCTGTCCTAGTGTTTCATGATTTTCAAAATATATTTACTATTGAATGTGATGCTTCTAACCTAGATATAGGGCTTTACTGAGCCAAGAAGGGAGGCCTATAGCCTTTTTTAGTGAGAAACTAAATGAAGAAAAGAGTTAATAGTCCTCTTATGACATGTAACTATATGCCTTAGTCCATTCGTTGAAGAAATGGAGGCACTACCTCCTGCCAAAAGAATTTGTTGTCTTCACACACAACCAAGCATTAAGTTTCTTAAACAATCAAGAGAAACTAAGCCAAAAACATATGAAATGGGTAGACTCAATACAAGCCTACACCTTTTCAATAAAAAAACAAGAAGGGAGTTGAAAATAAGGTGGCAGATGCATTGAGCAGAAGGACACTAGCAGTGCAATAAATCCAACTTAAAAGTTTAGGGATTGATTCATTCAAGGATATGTATAAAGATGATAATGATTTTAGTGCTATTTATAAAGTATGTTCTGAATTTTTTGAGGCTTATCATGTTGAGTATGCAGAGTACTTTATCTAAAATGGTCTACTACTCAAAGGACAACAGTTATGCATCCCAAAGTGCTCAATGAGGGAGAACATCATTAGAGAAAAGCATGCAAGAAGCATGAGTGTACATTTTGGCTTGGATAATACTTTAGAATAGGTGAGAATATTCTATTATTGGCCAAAGATTTAGATTGAAGAGAGGAATATTGTGGATACATGCGCAATTTTTCAAAGGGCCAAGGGTACATCTACAAATGCAGGGTTATACCAACCCCTACCTATTCCTTCAAGGCCTTGAGAGAGCTAAAACATGGAATTTGTGATGGAATTACCTAGAAAACAAAAAGGGTATGATAGAATCTATGTGGTAGTGGATAGGTTTAGTAAAATGGCCCACTTCATCCCTTGTAAAAGTACCAATGATGCATCATTTATTGCAAATTTACTCTTCAAATAAATTTTGAGGATACATGACTTGCCTCAAACCATTATGTCTGACAGAGATGTAAAGTTTATTGGTCACTTTTGAAGGACCTTATTGAAAAGTGTTAGGGACCAATCTAATTTTTAGTCCTTCCTACCATCTAAAAATAGATGATAAGACATAAGTTGTCAACAAGTCACTTGGCAATCTACTTAGGTGTTTGAAAAAATAGTATTGTGATAATTGGGATTTAGTCCTACCCCAAGCAGAGTTTTCTTTCAATGAATTAGTCAACACGAGCATAGGGAAGAGTCCCTTCTTGATTGTGTATGGGAAAAGTCCAAGAGGCATCTTGGAACTCAGAGAACTTCCACCAAATACTCCAGTCAGTGCTCATTGAGAAGAGTTTGTAGAGAGTGTGAAAGAAATTCATGACTCATTGAGATTGGCACTTGAGAAGAGTGCGAACAAGTATAAACAAGCCAAAGAAAAACATATGAAGGATGTCCAGTTGTAGTTTGGAGACTTGGTGTGGGAATATTTGAAAAATGAGATGATTCCTAAGGGAAAGAACACTAAACTACTCATGAAGAAAGTAGGACCTTGTCTATTGTTAAAGAAGTGTGGGTTGAATGCATATGAAATTGAAATACCCTCACACCTTGGTATCTCCCCTATATTTAATATTTGTGATCTAACCCCATATAATGGTGATGTGAATGTAGGTTCTGAAGTGCAGGTTGAAGAACTTGAAGAAGATGTTGCAAGGATACCCTCTCATGAACCAAAGAAGCTTGACAAGATCTTGGATACAAAGATCATCAAAAAAAAAAGGAAGAATGTTTATAAGAAATAATTTTTCAAGTGGCAAAAGGATTATTGAAGAAGAATTTGTATGGATGGATGAGAAAGAGATCTAGAGGCATGGCTCAAGTTTAGAAGACCTCATCTCAAGAGGACTTGAGATCAATTCACCCCAAGAGTATGGTGCAAGAGCACCCCCAAATTCATCCACCATAAGAACACTGGTGGACCCAAGATAAAAGAGTTAGGTTACTGGTTTGATCTAGGATCCAATGTTTTCAATAAAGTCATATTTGTAAGACAAAGGGGCACTAGGTGATGTTATAAACCTAGTTGTCTACCTTAGTCATTTTGGACAATTTTTGTGTAGATTGGGCTAGAGTATTCTAGGACACCTAATAAAGGTTGAAAATTTTCCATTTAACCTTTCTAAGGTCTTTAGTGGAGTATAAACACAAAACTTTGCAAGTTTAGTAATATTAGACATCTTTTGTAAAAAGTTGTCAAATGTTGTCAATGTTGCATAATGCAACTTTTTGTCAAAAAGTAAAAATTTTGAATCCCAATGTTCAACACCAATTTTCTCTATTGGAAATTTTTGGGAATTGTATGAAAAGGTTGAAAAAATTTACTCCAAGGTTGGAGTGACTCTATTGTAAAGTTTTAATATTCAAATATATAAAATCAATTGTTTTTTCCTATAAATTCAACTATATTCTAAATTGTATGGATCCCAATGCACCATTCAAGAATTTTTAAAGTTAGTTTGGTGTCTTATGATAATTTTTCAAGTGGAATGAAGGTTTGAAGTGGAGTGGATTGAAAGATGTCCAAGTTTGATTAGCCACTGGTTGCAGGAAGGCCCTAACTACGGTTTCGAGACAAATTTCCTCTTTCCCAGAGATTCCACCATTTGAAAAATCTAAGACTTGGTGGAAAGAAAGGAGGGAGGATGTACTTTAATATTTTTTTGGTCTCATATTAGGAGGTGGTAAATGGAGAGAGAAAACTTGAAACCCTCTAGAAAAGCATCTAGATGTGGTTGTCCAGAATTAGTTTTTTGAAGCACAACTCGACCTAGAAGTGGAATGAAGACCTAAATCCTTAGATTTAGTAGTTTGGTATGATCCTAAAATTATTCCAATTAGAATGATTGGAAGGTGAATTGAATTTGAGGCACTTTCTTTGGAAAAGAGACCTAATTGCCCAATTAGGCCTAGGAGGAAATTGTAAACAAGGGGAGTTAGGAGATTGGTCAAGAGTCCTAACTTGGTGATTTAGGAGCATCCTAGGGTAGTTGGAAATCCTACTCAACCAAAAAGATGTTTTATTTTTCTCTTTATTTTTTTCTCTATAGCTCAGGTTATGTCTCTCAGACATGCTTATTCTCTATTGCTCGAATTCTATTTCTCAAGCATGCTTCTTTGGTCGCTATGATGGTTTTGTGTTCACTGACGGGTTTCAGTTGCTGTGATGGTTCTATGTTCATCGATGGGTTTCAGTTGCTATGATGGTTCTATTTTCACTGATGGGTTTTGGTTGATTTGGTGGTTTTGTGTTCACCAACATGTTTCCTAATGTTTGGGTATATTCTTATCAACGGTTGCTGTTTTTCGATTATCATCTTCCTAAAATGTTTATCCTGATCTAGCCAACTTCTACATTTAATTTCTATTACTGAATTAATGTGGGGTATCTCATTGGGATCTACGTGGACCTAAATATGGGTCTCTCTTATGGTTTTGAGCACCAACTTCTTTTGTGGACCCTTTTATATATTTATTTCATTGTTCTTAGTTTTGGATCAGCTTTTGGTAGGGCTAGAAGAGTTGAAGCGAATAAGTGGAAGGATTGTAAGGTATTATAGATAGTTGTAAGTGGGTAGAAAGAGATTGCAGATTTCTTGGTGGCTTGTGAGAAAAAGTTCAGATCATGTTTCTTCCACTTAGTTATAGGATAGATAGTTAGATCCTGCGAGATCTTATTAAATTTTTTATGTAATTGGCCCTAATGAGGAAGGCCTTATAGCCTGAAATGTTGTATGTAATTTGATGATCTGAGAGAAAATAAAATTGATATGGATATATCTTGAGTTGTGTGTTATTCCATTATGTTATTCTTGTGTTGCTACAAGTTTTGATAGTCCATTCTTGGATCCTTTGAGCTTGACCTCATCAATTGGTATTAGAGAAAAGCTTGATCTAGTTCATTGGAGGTTAGGGTTTTTGAATATCTAGAGAGATTCCTCTGAGAAGATTGGACCCTAGGGAAATTGTAGATCTTTCTAAGGAGGTGGAAGCAAGGATAACATAAAGATTCAGATCTGAGATGGTAGAAATGAAGAATGAAATCATAGAAGGTATCAGAAACATTGGATTACAAAGAGGTCCTAGAATGAATGATGGTTATGAAGAAGCTGTTGAAGATTTTGAAGCTGCTAGATCTAGTGGAGATGATAGAACTAATCAGATGGTGAGATCTGGAGGAGGCAAACATGGTTAGTGGCAGAGGTCTGAAGCTTGATTGAATACAAGATATAAAATGGAGGTGTCCAATTTCTTAGGTACATTGAAGCCTGAGGATCTGATTGATTAGATTGGTGAGTTGGAAGACTACATTGAACTAGAAAACATTGAAGATCCACTTAGAGTAAAGTTTGCATAGACTAAGTTGAAAGGACATGATGTTCTATGGTGGAAATAATTGTAGAGGGACCGAGAAGAAGAAGGTGAGATGAAGATCAATCAATGGAGGTTGATGGTGGAAAAGCTAAAAGCTAAGTTCATTCCTGGTGACTATGAACTTGAATTGTTCAAGAAATTATAGAATCTGAAATAGAAGGAGATGACTATGGAAGATTATACCGAGGAGTTCTACAAGTTAACAATTTAGTTGGGGCATAGAGAACTTTCTAAGGAAAAAGAGGCAAGGTATGTTAATGGCCTGAGATTCAATATCCAATATGAGATTTGTATGTTGAAGATCGAATCTATGGAGGATGCTTATCAGTATGCACTAAAGGGAGAAGATAGGTTGAAAACAATACATTATGGTAATTCTCAAGGGAAAGAGAAACAAGAGCCATCGATAAAGGATAAACTAAAAGTTGAAGATGAACCAAAACCTATTGAGCTGAGGAGAAAGAAAGGTAGAGGTGTATTCATAGGTACTTGTTACAACTTTGGAGAAGAAGGATATCAGCCATTTGAATGTCCCCATGCATATAAGAAGGTTGGTAGTCACCAAAATGTTGTGGTAAATGAATTCATTAAGAATGAACTAAAAGGGGAAAGTGTGAATCTTTTGCTTAGGAGAACTTTTCTGCCCTCAAAGTAGACTGATTCTTGTCAGAGGAAGAATTTGTTCAGGACTATGGAAAGTCTGGTGGTAAAAGTTGTTAGATGATTGTTGATGGAGGAAGTACTGATAATCTAGTTGCTGAGGAGATGGTTTAGAAACTTGGTTTGAAGAGGTTAAGGCACCCTTGTCCTTATAGGATAAGCTGGTTATAAGATGGCCATGCAGTAGAGGTGAGAGAGTAGTGCATGGTTTGTTTTCACATTGGCACTTATAAATATGAAGTATTATGTGACATTGTGGAGATGAGTTATTGTCATGTTTTACTTGGAAGACCTTGGCATTATGATAGAGAGGCTATTCATGACTGTAAAAGAAATTAATTTAGTATATTGAAGGATAGGAAGAAGTCTATTCTCATTCCTTTAAAGGATTCAGAGCTTGGTAAGAGGAACTTGAGCATTGGTACCAGATCAAAAATGGTTGCAGTGGATGGTGTAGACATGAGTATGTAGAGATATGAAGATAAATCAGAAAGTGCTAGTGGTAAAGGGAAGTAGAAGAAGAACCAAGGGAAGAGTGTGTCAGTTGAGGAATTGAAGGGAAAGAACTAGTTTGGGATATGTGTGTTGAATCCCAATAGATGTTAATCCATCTTCTAAGAAAATATTTTCTTACCTAGGGTCTCTAATGCAGGAGCATCCTGGGGTAGTTGGCAATCCTTCTTAACCAAAAATATGTTTTCTTTTGTTCTTTAGTTTGTTCTCTATTGCTCTGGTTCTATCTCTTAGGCATGCTTGTTCTCTGCTTCTTGAGTACTATTTCTTGGGCATGCTTCTTTGGTCATTGTGATGGTTCTGTGTTTACCGATGGGTTTCAATTGTTGTGATGGTTCTATGTTCACTGACAGGTTTTGGTTGTCGTGATGGTTCTGTGTTCACTGACAGGTTTTGGTTGCTTTGGTGGTTTTGTGTTCACCAATGGGTTTCCTAATGTCTGCGTATGTTCTTACTAATGGTTGCTATTTTTTGGTGATCATCTTCCTGAAATGTTTATCCTGATTTGGCTTACTTCTACATTTAATTTCCATTGCTGAATTATTGTTGGGTCTCTCATTGGCATCTGTGTGGACCTAAATCTGGGTCTCTCTTATGATTTTGAGCACCGACTTCTTTGGTGGACCCTAGGAGGTCTAGAAAAGTTGAAGCAAATAAGTGGAAGGATTGTAAGCTATTGCAAATAGTTGTAAGTGGGTAGATAGAGATTGTAGATTGCTTGGTGGCTTGTGAGCACAAGTTCAGATCTGGTTTCTTCCACTTAGATATAGGATAGATAGTTGGATCCTTCAAGATATTATTAAATTGTTAACGTAATTGGCCCTAACCAGGAAGGCCTTACATCCCAGAATGTTGTATGTAATTTTATAGTCTGAGAGAAAATAAAATTGATATTGCTATATCTTGAGTTGTGTATTATTCCACTGTGTTATTATGGTGTTGCTGGAAGTTTGGATAGTCCATTCTTGGATCCTCCGAGCTTGACTACATCACTTGGAGGGTGTTGTTGGTGAGTGGATTAAAGCATTTGAGGGTGGTCAAGACTTACTTTTGTGTACTTCCATGTAATTTGCCTTCATTAATCCATGTTTGCTCCTTGTAGCCCTATATAGGCTTTGGTGTCTAAATTGTGTCTCAGAGTTATTTATGTGTAGGATTTGTCTTTTATTGCATCTAAAAAAGATGTCTAACCTTGTTAAAATCCCTGTTCCATCCTTGAATTGATTGGTTCTAGTTGTCACCTAAGAGTACCTTAAGGGTATACAAGGCTAGGAATTGAATCCAGTCATGTATGTGTGGGTTTTGGGAACTCTAACAGAGCCTTATATTGTATGGTGAATAGAAGGTGTCTTGAACCTTTGGGTGATTGTTTGATATAGTTTCAGGCTCTGCACCAAAAAGAGAAGAGAATAGTTATGTTCATTGGGACACTTATGTTGGAAAGATTGTTGGAAAGATTCAATGATAACAATTTTTGTTTTGTCATTTATGTCAAACCTTAACTCATGAGAATATTTCTATCTTTTTGAGTACCATATCTATTGATTGATGAAGAATATTTGAAGAAAAGGATAACAAGAAGATAGAGGGAAAAGGTTGAGTTATGGGTAAACAGAAGGGTACTTGATTATTTGGCACATTGACAAAGTTATATGTTGTTTATCTTTCACTGATAGTTTATTGAGAAGTTGATGCTGAGCAAAGCCAGTGATGAATGAGCACTGGTGAAATGTTGAGGAATGTAGAGATGACCAAGTGGAAGAACACAGTGTTGGCCAAGCAATAGTATTTTGGTAATTGATGAGATTTGAGATCTCTTGCCGACATAATTGAATTTATTGAAATATGTGAAGTTTATTATGGATAATTAATTTTGGTCCACATTAATTAAAAGCATGGTAAACCGTTATTAACACATGGATTCAATATTTAATTCATCATTGTATTGGAGAAATAAATTAAATGTAATGAAAGAAAGATCCATTGGATCTGACCTAACCTAAGATCTACGATCTTGATTAAGCGTTAAAAGATTTGTCTAACCTAGATGAAGAGGTATATGATAACCTCAAGGGGTTATTCATGAGGTATGCAGTGTAAGAAGTTGTATGCAAGAGGATTGCATGGCTAATTGACTAATTGGCATGATCTAGCAGAGAAGGCTAAATAGAGGAGCAGAGAGCTGCAAGAGTGATTGCTTGACCGATTTCCAAGTAGATCTAGAGTTTGAGATGAGAATGTAGGCCATTCAGTAAATTAGTATTAGAGTTGAATTGGATCTAGATCAGAAAATTAAGTTGTATGTATCAGAACAAACATGTTGATTACTTTCTAACCATTGTATCAGTTCAAATCCTTTAACCAGGTTGACCTAACATTCATTGTATAAATCCTTTGAGAAAGGTGAAATTAATATTGGAATGTTCTAAGTCCTCTAACAAGGCCACTCCTAATAGGGTGATTAAATCCTTTAACCAAGTCACATTTGATAGTGTGTTTTTTAACCTTTAACAGGGTTGGATCCTAACAGAGCTCACTTCAGAAGAGTGAAATTTTGGTAGCATGTTACTAGTGTTTTTTCCCATATTTGCATTTCCACATTAAATCATGGTGTCAAAATGTGTGAATGTTTATGTTGTATTTTACTGTTAAGGTTTGCAAGCTTGTTTCATTAGTACAGTAAACTACACACGCTTATGTTATTGTTGCCAAGTAGATCTGAGTTGTTGAAATTGGTATAAAGTTTTAATGGGAACATCTAGAGCTAAGGATAACTGATACACCCCCCCTCTTAGTTATTCTAAATTCATTCTAAGAATTGGTAACAGAGCTTAGTTCTCTTGAAAATAATTTGAAGGTACTTGGAGCAAAAGATCAAGATGTATAAAAGGGATTTACCAAAGTTTAACAAGGATAAATTTCCTACATGGAAAATTTTGATGAGATTTTAGTTGGCTGGTATTGGTGATTCTTCTAAATGTTATGTTGATCAAGAATATGTATCGAGTTCTCAATATTGCACAATTAAGAGAAAAGCAAGAATGTAATCAGGCAATGTTGGAGATTGCATAATCCCTGAACTATCATGAGTTTGAAGACATAAAGGACTATACAAGCACAAATAAAATGTGGGATGCCCTTGAAACCATCTATGGAGGTGACACAAATGTGCTAAGAGCCAAATCTAAAAGCTTGAGAGGTAAGTTTGATGAAATGAGAATGCAATTAGGAGAAAATGTAGTTCATTATTATGATAGGATAATGGAAGTTGTAAACGCTATCAGAGGAGATAAAGGAACCATTGATGATAACACCATCTTGAGCAAGGTACTAAGAACACTTCTTCCTATTTATGCTATTAGAGTATCTAAAATTCAAGACTTGAGATGTACTCCTAACAACAATTTGACTTTAGAAAGTTTGGTAGGCAGACTTACTACATTTGAGATGTCAAATTTTGATAACTATATGTTGATGGGAATCTTGTGACTAGGTCCTCCAACATAGGTAAGTTGTCACCAGGTGTCGGGGTACTGGCCAACTTTGCTTGTAAAGGTTGTTTGGGGAAATGAGATTCCCTGAGCCTCCAAGAATGTGAGAGTCAGGTCTCGACGGTGTGGGGATTGGTTGGGAGATGTGACTAATTTTTGAGGGGGATAGCTGGTTATCTTCATCTCATTCTCTCTAGGGAATCAAGTAAGTGGGGTTTCCTACAAGTGCACATTCATTTTAACAAATAAAATTCAAAAGATTCTTTAGAGTTAGAAATATTTCATCTACCTATAGTTATACTAAATATTCAAGACATCAACAATGCTCTAACACACTATACTAAATACCAAAGAAATATACACCATCAGTCCATATTTTATCAGTATCAAAGGAAAGGAGGTCGTTAATCTACTTTAAGTACTAGAGAAAAGGACATGAAGAACATAAAATACTGTGAACCAGAAGACAGAATGCCAACAAAATCATTGAGAAAATTCTTCCTTCTTCATTAACATTTCTTCCAGCAAGCACTGGTGTGTGGTACAATGGTGGATCCAAGGGAGCATCTAACTATTGAAAGCTTAGAAACTATGGAGCATTGAGCTCTGTAACTAAGAACTAAGAAAACTAGATTTCTATTAACTGTGGACTACAAAATCATCAATTTCAGTGACCCTTGGAATGAGGTCAGACTTATTATTTATACACATCTTTCTATCTAACCCTAACCCTAAATTTTTCACACTTTACAATAAAATACATTACTCGGTGGACGGTACTACCTGCACCATGTTACAAAAGACCTCGAGATGGAGGAAGTCTAACATGTCAGAAGGATAAGACAAGAAGGGTGGAGTGGAAGAATCAACCTCAAGAGGAGAGCTAGAAAGGAGAAGGAAGAAATCTGATCCCCCAGGGATCGAGGCTACATGCCTCATAAATGGGAGAGCGGCACCCTATCTCCAATGCGCTAGGTGTAACGTTAAAGTGACACCTTGGAAAGACCATCTGTTAGAAGACCTCTTGTCGATCAGACATGCCTTGTTGCAGTTACCTACCCTCTAACCACCTATATTATCTATCTTGAAAGTGACTGGTCAGCCTTGGGAACTGGGACACGGGTCACTTAAAGAATACAAAATGTAGGATCCAGAATTCTGGGAACTTGCATTTTGAAGGAATAAAGAATACAAAACATTCTCCCTGAAGGTTTTCTGCAACTCATAGAGAATCTTTATTGTTTTTTATTTTCATTGAAGGTCTAAAGGAGGC
>JAGRRI010037655.1:0-11530 GCA_018584345.1 Thuja plicata
CTCGTCGCGCTCTCGCGCAACTCAAAATATTGATATAAGTTTGATGCGACTGTGCGACCGCTTAAGTTTCAACAATACTCGCTCGGTCGCGGAGCATAAAATATACAGCACAAATTTCCAGCGACTGTGCGATAGACATGACCTTAGCTCGTCGCTGACTCGCTAACCTTCGAGTTAACTTCAAAAATAGCTCGCGACTGCGCGATTAACCTCTACAAACATAAGACTCGCTCACTCACAGACAGATGATTACTTAACTTGGGCTCATCGCGATTGCGCGATACATAATTTTATTACTCGTCGCCCACTCACAGGCATACTGAAACTTGACTCAAACAGCTCGCGACTGCGCGATTAACTTTTTCATTAACAGCTCGTCGCCTACTCGCACAACTTAAAAACCTTATAATAAAACCGATGCGACAAAGCGACTAAAGATGAAATATGACTTCAAAAAGTGATTGACTCATTTTGAGCGGTAAAACACAAGACTTTGAAAACAAGAAAGCCCAGGAAAATGATAAGACCAAGGGATTCAAAATTTTTTTTGATACAGTGCTAACAGTCTCATGGGATGATTTTGGACATGTTGCAATATAGAAAGTTGTAGGACTTCTTGTCAAGGCAATTGCTCATGTACAACCTTTGCTATAATAGTTTCTGGTCTACCGGTTTGTAGATTCCTTCAAAATGGACATTTCATCAGACAGTAAATCCATCTTCATCAGACTGGCTGCTTCAGAGTTTTCGATCTCGACATCAGAGAGAAGTGGAAAATCCCCTGCACTTTGTATTTTGCCTCCTTCAGCCACAACACTCCTCTTGGTCACTTTTATTCTTTGGAAATGACGAAGAGTGCAAAAGAAAATGGTAGAAGAGGACGTGTCAATCATGCTCAAAATATTCACTTGCAAAGAGCTGCAAATCACAACTGGGGATTTCAAGCATAAGATGGGAAGAGGAGCATTTGGTTCGGTGTTCAAAGGAACTCTGCCAGACAGCACGCTTGTGGTGGTTAAGAGATTAGAGTGTTCAGGAAGAGAAGAGAATCAATTTCGTGCAGAAATAAATACAATCGGTAATCTACAACATGTGAATTTGGTAAGGCTATGTGGATTCTGTGTAGAAGGATCTGAAAGGCTACTGGTGTATGCCTACATGCCCAATGGCTCTCTAAATTCCTCCCTCTTCTGTGAAGGGGAAGAAGAAGAGAAGGTGTTGGATTGGAAGACCCGATTTTAGATCGCAGTGCGAACTACACGAGGATTAGTTTATCTTCATGAGGAATGTAGGGATCAGATCATTCACTACGATATTAAACCTAAAAATATTCTTCTGGACGGTGACTTAAATCCAAAGATAGCTGATTTTGGGTTGGCAAAGCTGGTGGACAGAGATTCCAGCCGTGTATTGATGACCACGAGAAGAACTCCAGGATACTTGGCTCCCGAGTGGATCTCCGACCATCCTATCACTCCAAAGGTGGATGTATACAGTTTTGGCATGATGTTGATGGAAATTATATCTGGTCGTAGAAATTTTGATTTAACAGTGGAAGAAAGAAGCAGGTTATACTTTTCTACCTGGGCTTCATCACTGTTGCCCCACTTTTGGTCCACATACCTTTTAGACAAAAGTGAGTGATTAATGTATAGTGGTGGATGAAGAGTTTCTTGTTAGTCCTAAGTCTAAGTCTAGAAACCTTTCCCTTAGGCTAGGGAGCCTTTACCAGATTTTTCCCATTTGCCTTCTCTTTTGTAGCCAGAGGGTATGGGCATCTGAGTTCATGTATTCTTCGGGTAGGTTAAGTTCCCAATCTGGTAAAGGCTATGGTTCAAGGAGTTCTAACATTGGTATTACACACAATGGAAGCATGTAGCCATAATTCTTCATTTTACAGCTTGGCAAAAAATCAGGCTCGAGCTTCTCCACTGGCAAAAAGTATCAACAGAGTACGTATTCTGTTGACGACTACTAGATGATGCCTCAGGAGTTATAACATTGGTATTACACACAATGGAAGTATGTAGCCATAATTCTTCATTTTACAGCTTGGTAGAGAATTAGGCTCGAGCTTCTCCACTGGCAAAAAGTATCAACAGAGTACATATTCCATTAACATTTACTAGATGATGCCTCAACAAGGAATACAGTGTTAAAATGGATCCTTTAGGCTTAAGAAGGGCTACTGTGTCTCGATTACACCTCTACAAGCCAATGGGAATGATTCAACAGAAAGAAATTGTGGAAATAAGCCAATGGCAGAAAAGCAAAAAATGGCTTCTCCCTTACTCCTACAGGTAGGTTTCGACCCACGGGGTGAGTTTTTTGCCAAATAACCTAAATAAAGCGATTTCAAAGAGAAGCCTGTCTCATAAAGTATCTGAGATATGAAGAAAATGGATGAAATTAACACATGCCATTTTGGCATTGTGATAGACTAAATTTTTCCCTTGGCGGAATTTTGAACCGAGAGCACTCCAAAAGAACTTCTTCGCCAAAGGAGAAGCGAAAAAGTGATTTTCAGCTACCTCAGAAAAGTTACCGTTGCAGTTACTAAAAGTGAAAAGATATTTCTTAATGGCCTGTAAAAACAAGGTAATGAATTCAAATAAAGCCATTTTACTTCATAACGGGCTTTTTCATTAATGTTGGAGCCTTTTCATTCATGTGGCTCAGGAAGTTGGCCGTTAATGGTAAGAATTCAAAAGTTATAAAATCAGTTGAAAGTTGCAAATGAGAACCACCATTTGTTCGCCAAATTGCTTTGAATTCAAAGTCTCATATTTTAGCTTTTCCTTGCTTCTGCATCCCTAAGAGATATTTCCAATTTCCAAATATGAATCATCAGAAGTATGGCTTCCAGATTCATGGGGTTCGATGGGATGAACATAATTACTTTCGAATGGTATAAGATTTCGGATACATCCCTAAAGTTCTTTGACATGTAGAACTTCTAGAATAGATTGAAAGCACACCAGATAAATCCTATTATAGAGAAATTGAAAGAGAGCGGATTGGTTGAGGCCATTGGTTTTCTTGTGGTAGTTCAAGCCCTAGAATTAATCTGGGAATGTATCGCTCAATACAACCCAGTCTTTCCTAATGATATGGTGTTGTTGTCTATTGATAGGGAATCAGTCCAAAACTCGCTTTGCATTTCAGAGCAATCTGAGTATTTAGAAATGACATATAGTCGAGCGGTTACTGAGTATATTGCTAAAAAGTCAGTCTGGAAGAAAGAGATAATGAAAGCATGGTTTCAAGAACCTAAGAGTGCCAAAGATATTATACAACACTAATTTGAGGCCGGAGATCATTGACATCCTGGTGTTGCTCCACAGGATCAGAGGTGAGAGTGAGGCACTCAATTTTGTCGACCATCACTTCTTCTTGGTACAGGTAATCTATTCCCAACACCACCTCATAGATTGGGCGCTTATGGTAAGTGAGAACCTCTTGGAAGCCCTAGATAGAGCTAAATGCTAGACTGAATTTTACTTTTCTTTAGTTCTCTTATACATCCTGGCTACACTCCAAATTTGGCCAGGACTTCCCAGATTAGAAGAATTCCCCGATGATGTCAAGAGTTATGAATTTTTCCCCTCTTTGCAATTACATAATAGTTATGCTAAGTACCTTCGGGTTAATGATGCATTCACAATGAGATTGTGCAGGGAGTTACAAGGTTGTTCAGAAAGGAGATTCTCCCTTGAAGCCATGGCTTTCATCAGCCAATTCGGATGCTACTTCAATCAATTTAGAGGTTTCTCATATCTTCATCTTGCAGGTTTTGATGATTTCCCTTTGAGGCTTCCCAGGCATCCTATTGATATGATCGTGCTGATCGAGGTAATGAGGCAAGCACTCTAGGTGAACTTGCTCTGTGCTGAAGCTAAGAAGAAGGGGTACAATTTCCCCATGATCATCGGGGCTTACAGCTGTGCATCTAGGTTAGAGGCGAAGAATGTTCTCAAGACATTCTCAAAGAAGTTCTCTTTGGAAACCTACGATGTCTTGAGACTGCAATATGATCCAGTGAACTATGCCAGAGATGAATTGCAAATGAGCCATGCAATTCATCATGTTCATGATATAGAAGACTACTGGGAAAATTGCAAGGATGATCTGGAAAGAAGAGAGAGATTCTACGCTCGGTTAACTATTGAACAAATCAAAAGGCTCAATGTTAATATTGTAGTGGAGGGGCTAGAAGATGATGGTAACCATATGCATGATGATACATATCTAGAGGACATAAAGCTCACCCCTGTCAGTTCTGAACCCATGCTGGACCAAGCCATTAGCGACTTGCCAAATCTAATGGGGGGTATTTATAAGAGAACAAAACAATGGGTCAAATGGACCGTGGGTTGAAGGAAGAGATCAGAATGGAATCCGCCTACCCAGTGAACTCTAGCTAAAGACACGACAGGTACTATAACTACTTCATTGGTAACAATCCCAACCGTTGCCAAAGGATCAACCCAGCTGGCAGGAGGAGGTGATGAACCTCCCAAGAAAAAAATCACATTGGAGAAGACTTGTGGAGAAGGTCCACTCCCGAATATCAGGATGAAAAAAGAGCCCACCAAAGATGTGGAACCAGAGTGGTTGGTAAAAGCAGTCACAGTAGATGTACCGACTGATACCCTTACCTAGGATTCTCCCAGGAGAGGGTCTCCCGGCATAGTAGAAGTGAGTGAAGATACTCCTTCAACCACAGAATTAGAAGGAGAAGTCAGAAAGAATCAGAAGGCCACTTCAGTAGCCAAGTTGGTGTCCTCCTCTCCTACTTCAGTAAACCCATTTGATTCGAGACCTAAGGCTACACCTCCAGTCATCAGGAAGTTATTCATTGAGGAGTTGGTCTCTGCCAACAAAGTCACTAGTGTAGAGTCATGGATAGAACATACTCTGGAATGCAAGAGAAAGAGGGCAGAAGAAGGGACCGCCAGCAAAGACACTCTGTCATGAGCTATTCAGCCCAAGGCCATCAAGAGAAAATAGAAGAAGGTGAAGACAATGTCTACCTTGGGTCGTGATCCTGAGACTGGACACTTCACCATGAAAGTGGCCAAGCCAATTAATGAAGGTAGATTCAAGGATATGACTGCTTGAGACTTTCAATTGCAGTCATTTGACATGGGGTTGGCGCGTCATGATACCAAGGTGGATTGGTGGAAATCTACTAATATTGTGATAGAGGAGGAGCTCAAGGAGCTCAAGACTGCCAAATTCTAGCTTAAGGCAGAAGTGGCGGAGCTAACCAACTTCATCAAACAACTCCTTACTCCGATTGCAAGCGTTCCCAGCACCCAAACTACCTTTGACCCCACTGCTACGGAGAACCAGGCCATTTTGGCTAAATTGCAAGAAGATCAACATTATGGGCAGATTGGTAAGTGGTGGATAGAGAGGCTCGAGTCTAAGGGCCTAGCAGTGGTTGAACAACTAGGCAATACTCTCCTAAGGTTGGAAGTAGAGAGAAATAATATTACTGTGAACCTACAGACTGTCACGTCAGAGAGGGTGAAATGTCAGGAGTGTATAGTTATGCTGCATGTGGCGGTAAAGATGAAGACCAAAGAAGCTCTAAAGGCCAAGATTTTATAGAAAGGAGATGAGCCTTTGATCGAATGACTTCAGAGCCTAGAATTTAAGATCAAAATGATCATTCAGGCCGAAGTAGGATTGCAACAGACAGATGTCAAGATCAAAGAAGAGCAGAGTAAAGATTTCAAACTTGTCTCAGGGCTTCATACGGAATCACAGACCAGTGGTCAAGGCAAGGCAATAATTGGAGTGACTAATGTACATAATTCATTTTTTGGTTATTTGCATAAATTGACAGAAGATTTTGCCTCTCATCTGGAAAAAATACCAGAACTCCAGCAATTGAGTGGATGTATCTTTAGAGTGATAGAGGAACTAAAAGATCAGACCGATGCTATCAAGATTCTCACCAAAGAACATTCTAGGTGGTTCATTCGATACACTAACATCCATGTCAATAGGCATGAAGAACTTGTTCAAGTTATTACAATGGTTACAGCCTATAGGGCTAAAATAGACAAGGGGAAGGAAATTGAAACTTAATAGATTCCCCGTCGTATTGTTTTTGATACTATTGTAACCGATAAATCTTTCAGTTATCATTTTTAGTTGGGGAAGTTGAACCATTTCGGTTCTCCCCCTTTTCTTGTAACGGCCCAATCTGGGACCCTATATGTACTATTTACAAAATCATTAATAAGGTCGGCTAAATTTTGGTGTGAAAGATAGCATTTTGCTAAGTCAAATTTGTATGTCTGAATACCATTGTTTTATCTATTCCATTTGCATTGCATTTATCTTTCTGTTTCAAATTTGGATGTTTCTTTGAAATTGGATTTGTAATCTGTGTTTGAACCAGAGCTTTGCATTATGAATTGATGCGATTAGCAAAAGGGGAAACTCATTTTTATCTCAACTTTGGGAAACATTCTCATGATATAGATTGAATCATAGTTGTTTCATCTTTAGTTTAGTCTTGCATATGCATTTTCAGTAGAAGTTCACACCTTACCAATTTTGGGAGTTAATCTGATTGATAAAATCTTAGGATTGGCTAGATTTAGAGTTGAATTCATCTTTCCTGAGCTATTTCTTGCCTATGATAAGCTTGGTTTGCCTCTTCTGTTCTCGGGTTAAGAACATACACCTGTTAGATTAGGAAAAAACAAAATTCACTGAAAATCATTCATATAAGGGAGCTGTACCTTTTAATTCAGAGGGAAACTAGTTTCTTCAATAACAATTTCCCAACTATTATATTCGATTATTCTTAAGCATTTTGGGTATTTTGGAGTTAAGTTAAAAAGAACAATCTATTTTCTAACAATCACAAACTCAGAAGGGAAACATGATTGATGTTGTGGATAAAAGGATAGCAAGTGAGACGAATATTGAAGAGGTGAGAAGAGCCGTTGTTGTTGGGCAACTGTGCATTCAAGAAAATGAAGAAAAGAGGCTGAGCATGGGAGAAGTGGTGAATATATTGGAAGGGACGACGAAGGCTCCTACACCACAAATTATGAGGTCTCTAGAGGGGCTAGTAGAAGGTGATGACACTAGCGATAACTTTGGCCAACATGCTTACATTTTAAGTGCGTCTGTCCCAAAATAAGTCGCAGCTATTTGATAGCTTCCCTTAATGACTTTTGTCTTATCTATGGCTGAATCTATGAAAGGAAGGAATCAAGGGTTTGTTAAAGTCCATAACAAAAGTGAAGAGATCACTCAGAAAAGGTCAGTCGCAAAGTTTGAATATATTGTATGTTAGAACTAGTAGATATTATGATAGTGTATGTACACTTTTCATGAATAAAATTAATTGTGGATTAACTAATTCTATGTTTTAGAAAATAGATTTGATATTCAAATAAAATGTAGCTAATATCAATTTAGATTCTGGTCTTCTATAAAATAAAATTAATTGAAAAATATTAAATATAGGAACCTTGTAACATTGTTATATATTTATAACTTTGAACAAAAAATATAAGTTTGAAGAATATAATTTAGAGTTTTTAGAAGAATCATTATTGATAATCATATGTTGATGCGTTGATGTGTTGAAGTCTATCATTAAAGTAACTGCAAGGTAAACTAATATAGTGCTTTTTTCCACATTGGCAACATTTTTGAGATATTTGAGGTTGTTCTTTATCACTTTATCAATTGTAAGATTAGATACATTCATTTTTCCACATTTAGTGATATCACTTATGATAAAAATTTATGAATCTATTATTAGTGGTATCACTTATGTTAAATATTAAGTTGTAATTTCATCTTTCGTGCATAAAACTATTGATCTCTTCCTCTTAATAATAGGTTTACAATTTTCAAGGGTAAAAATGTAAGAACATTAATTTCTATTCGAAGGATGTTGCAAGTCTGACTCATAGACATAGAATACCATAAAAGTTTGAGTGGAAAACATATCAATTGCTATCAGGTGACATTAGAGAAAATTGTTAGGGACATTTTTTTCAATTTGATGTGATGGGTCATCTCACTAGGAATGATATCCACACTCTTTTGTCATGCCATGCACCAAGGATTTGAGTTATTTATAGTAATATGTTTGTTCTTTATTAAATTTTGAGTAACAAACATATCAATAGCTATTAGTTTGTATCAACAAAAAATGCAGATTTGAGGGATTGGAATCTACATGCTATGGAATCTTATTTTGATTTGAATTACGATACCAGCTACTATATGTCATTTTACGGTTGAGATATGCACCCAAATACAATATGCTTCAACAATCAAGATAAATGTGATGTAAAACTTAGAGGCGTAATTTACTAAGGAATTCTTCAACAATTTGGAAACACCTGCTAAGTTCATTCGACAAGTGAATCATTGGCTAAAACAAAATTCATGAACTCATTTACACTAGAATGACGAGGCTTTTTTAGCCTCTTGGCTTCGCTATTAAAATCTGAAAACTATTTTTATTCATTGTATAAAAGGTAAAGTAATATTTAAGAGATAAAAACACTATCATTATATATAATTTGGATAATTGTCTATTCAACATCCAAAATGCTCCATTGAACATTTTAACCATTAATTAATTAAAAATTGTTTTTGAATAGATTGGGAAGGATTGAATGGGCCTTGATCCCAAATATAGTGAAATATGAGCATTCAACATAGCATAACAACTAACAAATCCCAAACAGAGAAAGATGCCCAAACAAAGCATAATAATGGTTTTTGTAAGGAACCTAAAACATTCAAGGGTTTTCAAAAGGACCCAAAACCTTATAGGGTTTTCAAAAGGTCCCTAAACCTTTAGGGGACAATACACATCCCACAAGCCATCCTCAAATAACACATCCCACATATCCAAGTACAACAAGTGTAGTAAGTGTAGTGCTTTTTGCAAGGATCCCCAAACCTTCTGATTGAGATTCAAAATATCACTTGAAACTGCACCTGTCACTGAACTCCCCAAAGAAAACCACCTCCATACCAACACAACTCTCCTTCACCTTTGTAGATGGGGATACCACCTCAATATGATCAATAGGATGGAAGGGAGGAAGTGAGGAAACTTGAGAAAGAAACCATCTAGTCTCAGAGTAACCAATGCTAAGAGAATACCATATCCAGCAACCACCCACCTCCTCCCTCTAGCAGATCCCCACCTCAATAT
Organism: Thuja plicata; assembly: GCA_018584345.1. Taxonomy (NCBI): domain Eukaryota; kingdom Viridiplantae; phylum Streptophyta; class Pinopsida; order Cupressales; family Cupressaceae; genus Thuja; species Thuja plicata. The sequence continues at coordinate 9,215 of JAGRRI010037655.1, forward strand.
GGGATGTGACTACCTCTATAAGGAGTAGGACAAAGAACACAGGGGCGAAAAAAACCATTCACACAACATAGCTACCATCTGAAGCCCCACCTCAATAGGGGTTGGCTTCACCTACATAGAAGCCAGACTAGAGGGAGCCCAACCAAGAGCCATAAGAGTGTAGGAAAGACAAGGCCAATAGAAACCCAACCAAAGCCCATGTCTAACCAAAACAATGTTGCGCTCTTTAAAACTTCTAGCACCAGCCTGAACATCAAGAAAATCAAAACTCTCCATAACTTCCATAACACACAATACAAACAAAATGCGAGCCAGCAAGACAAGAAGCTTGTAGAGGATATTCAGAAATAGCTACTCTTGAAAATACTTTTAAAAAATAGCTAGAAGAACTTACAAAAAAAAAACATGCACCACAACCTCCATATTCTTTGCTATAATGTCAGGTGAAGATCCAGGATAGGCTAGGAAATCCTACCAAGCATAGGCACCACACAAGGGGAAGCAGGAAAGGAATCTATGTCTTCTTTGAGAGTAACAAATAGCATACTTATAGACCTCTATTAAAAGCCCTTATCTGAGAGAATGAGAGCCAAACAACCTCCAATAGAAGCATGTAGAAGGAGCTCCATCAGTAGCAGTACCCACAACATCTTTGCTACCTTTCTCTCTAAACTCTCTCAAGTAGTCATTCAATACTTTAGGAGCCCAAGCCTTGCTCACATAGGAGGAGAACTATAGACCCAAGTAATTATCACCACTCTTAACAAATAACAATAGGCAGAGTCTTATAAGTCCACAAACAAGAGAAAATTCCCACATAACAAACTAAGAAAAGACAGACATAGCCCTCATTGTCCAACTCTGTGTCAACCATGTCATGTACTAAACTCAGCTCGCATGAGCTAAGGAGCCTGCACTAAACCAAGGATGAAACTTAGAGAACCAACATGACCATCTAGCTTCAACTTCATTACCATACATCTACAACCCTTATCTATATTAGGTTGGGCAAAGACAAACCCAGTAAAAGAAGGCATAGTCATCTCATTACATCCTCCAATTCCACTACAATGGCACATAGTGACAGAAAGATCCCTAGCCAAAATGGGGGATGCAACCACCTATCCAACCATTTGAGCTAGTTTCAAACCTGACACACAAGTTATGGACAAAAGTAATACCCAAACTATGAAGGGGACAAAAATCTCCACGAATCACTTTCTCTCCATAACTTCTCTGGAAACAGTCCAGAGCAAAGCAGTGAAAGACACTAAATTTGGAAACACCAAAACTGACATCCTATAGCATACAATATGACTTAGTACAAAACCATCTAACCCAACATTGGGGTTGGGCAACACACAGAAGACAAATGACCCCTCCCCTTAAACTAGCTTAACTCCACACTTCTTCCAAGGTTCCCCCTCGAAAGCCAAAGCTCTAATGACGAACAAAGAGTCTCTAATAGGTGGTTCCACCTAGAAGAGAATTGGGTAACCGTCATCATCCTCAGAATCTCCTTCCCCACCAGCACTCTCAGAAACCCTAGTTCCCCCTCTACCACTTCTTCCTATGTTCCTGCTCTCCATATTAATACAACATTATATGGTTATTTGTTTAATTAAAAAATGTTATAATCATTGTAATTTGATTTTTAATTATTAATTTTAATTAATTAATAATTATAATAAATGATATATTTTGGGTGATGCATAGAGTTTGTCGTAATTTGTAAATTAGAGTAATATAAAAATCTTTGTTAAGTGGTAGTTAGTTGTTGGGTAGTTAGAAGTTACATGACTTTATAAAACTATGACAAGGTAATAACTTCATTGATTTTGATGAATGAATATTTGTGTGTAAATTTGAAATTTTCTCAATTTTCCAATATCATTTTCACATCTAATCTATGTAATAATTCACATTTTAAACATGTCATAAAAGGAAAATATCTCCCACTTGTGATAAAATAGTTAGACCAAAGAATTATTAAGTCATATATTTATCTTTGATACATTGAAACATTTAACTATATTTCTAATTCTATAAAAGATAAATATTCCCTTATCAAATCTATGAAGAACATATTTGATGATAAAATTAAAGAATTTCAAAATAGAGATTCATCTTAGTGTATCCCGTAAGAGTGTATATAGATTAAAATGCTTAGAGTGTATTAGCATTTATTTCTCTAGATTTTATTGAAGACTTATTAAAAAGAAACTAATTAATATTTAAAGAAGATTAAGTATAAATTTACATACTTAAATATAAAAAGATATAAAAGTAAGCTATTTCTAACAAACACTTTCATGG
>JAGRRI010037749.1:0-11270 GCA_018584345.1 Thuja plicata
TATATATATATATATATATATATATATATCTGTGTGTGTGTATCTATATATGTTGCAAGAAATTATGGACGGTGCTTATGCTCACCAACATCTGCGTGCGTCAGCGCATATGTGGGGTAATCAGTGTCTCCACTTAGGAGAGCTAGGGAAGTGGGGAAAGCGGGTGGGATGAAAAAGAAAGTCTGAAAATGCATTCTGGGAGAGGGAAAGAACGAGACAAGGTGCCCCTGACAACTCCGGGTAGGGGTAGTGGAGGATAGGCTACCTAAAGATTATTGGCTGACAATTGTGGATGCAGGCAGTGGTTCCTCCTTTCAGTTCATGGGAGCACTATCTAACAACCATGGACTTGAGAGCCCAATTGTCGGATGATGATTGGGCCATAGTATTTGCGATTGGAATCAAGTGGGTGCATGAATGACCTTAGCTACATGCCCATAATGGAATGATGATTGCATTACTGGAGTCGTGGCACAATGATGGTCTATACTTTGATGCTTACAAATGAATGACCTTCAAATACTCAAGACATGGTCTACCTTGAGTAAAATGAAGAATCTATTATAGAAGGAATAATGTGACACATACTTGTAGTTATTCAAAAAACTACTTTTATGTGTAAATATATGCAACATAGAGTGTTAATAAATCCACCATTATTCATTTATTCAACCCCTTGTTGGGCACAAGTGTTTGGGTAAAGGTGAGTGACTTCCAAATTTATGTCTAGTGCAAATATTAAATTTACTTGTAGGATCTATGGGAGTATCACATGTAGTATTCTTGTGTACATTACCTTTCAGATATAATGGGACATAATATTCATTCTCTATGATCTCCTTGTCATAAATTGCAATCAATTACCTGGCACGAGAAGCATAGATGTGTCTCTATATTATATTGTACCCACAAAAGCATTTGTTGCGAGTGTGCATGATAACCAACACAATATGTGTATATTTTATAGCAAGAGAATCTTGTTCATGAGATGCATCAATTTTGTTAAAATTACTAGGAAATCAACTAATTTAAATGTTCAAATATCAAATAGGGAGAGAACCCAAAAAAATTTCCCCATCGTTAACATCCTCATTATGAATCATATCAATATCAATCGAATCTTATATTTTATTTTTTAATGACATAAAAATGTAAGTATGGTGCCCATTAAAAATATATTAAAACTAAAAAGGACATGCTTAAATTGCAGTTAATAGGTGGCCTTCTACTTAGATCTAACGAACAAATTGGTGGAATAGTAATCAAGTTTAATGTTAGCAAAATTTTAAGCACAATGTCTAAGGGATCTTACATGACTTAGCAAATTTTCTAAAATTATGAGGCTACAAAGAGGGCACAGTGGAAGCATTAACCACATTATGCACATTATTATAAATTCTTTTATAATCATTAGCCTTCAAAAAGTTATGCTTTTGGGATTTTAAAGGGTAAAGATATGAGCAAACCATGTAATGATAGGACAAAATTAAGTGTACATTAGATAAAATTGAGGTTATTTTGAGAATATTTATATAAATACATATGTCCATGAAATATAGAAACCTACTCAAGTTGATCCCACTTTTTTATATTAGTAACGAGTCCTTAAAAAAGCATGGTCAGAGCTTTTCAACATACAATTGATGCCTTATTTCAATACACAAAGATTGAAAGTTAATGAAACAATTTTATTGATAATTTTATGGATCAAGAGACAATTTGTTAGATGGGTTACAGTCATTCTCAATACCTATATTAAAGTGGACATGTTGCAAGAAAATCGTGGATATAACCAAAAGGTAAGTATTGTAAATGGACAAGGGTGTCTCATTTTCCATGGTATAACTCAAATCTCAGCATTATAAAATAATAAAAATGAGTATTGTCATAATTTAAGATATAAAAAGTTGTGTTATATGAATGATCACATGCAATATAGTTACAAAATTGAAATGAACATACCATCTACCACCTTCTCTGGTTAATCAAATTATCTGATTAATGTTTCCAAGCTAGAGTTGGCAATTAGGGCGATACAAAAAATGTTGAAAATAATAGATGAAGTATAAAGAGGATGATAAGACAAGGATGGAAAAGGTAAGTGCATGCCCATGGTACCTGAGAGGGTTGGAACATGAAATGGTATATTACCAAATGTGTAGGCTACGATATGGAAATGCTAGTGGAACCCACTATGGCAGTGGAGATGACCATTGTAGACATATGGATTGAACTCAAAGATGCAACAATAGTAGTAGAGGTGGAAATGGTAACAATATTAGTAATATCATGTATAGTCACAAAACTAATAAGATACCACATTAGGTGGTTGAAGGGGTAGGAGGAAAGTATATGTACAAAACATTACATGTAAGAACTAGGTATATTGAGCAGAGCAAAATTGGGAAGGATGCCAAATTTGGAAACAAAATCAAGGGAATCTTGTACATACTCAACACGCAATTAAAAGAACAATGAGGAACTATTTTAGTGCCAATAATTTTAAGGACTTTCCAACCAAATGGTTTAGTAAGTAATAAATCATGAAAACCTTTAATAATTCTTGTAGGATCATATACCACAACTATACTAACAAATATGCACATATATCATTAATATTCTATATGTGCTTCATGATCACAATATTTAGCCTCACTTTGAAGAATAGGAGTACTAGAATAACTGTGGACAACATCATTGATAATACCTTTTTAAATAGATTGAACCTTTCAAGTATTCAAAAAAGGATATATTCTTAAGGGAATATTTGGATGGGAATGAAACATTAGCACACAAAAAACTCACAATGCCTCAAATACCAACTGAAAGTTTAAAGAAAGTGACCATCTTGGTTAAAACAAAACCAAGCAAGTGAAAACCCCACAAACACAAAATAAGGGTAGGCGAGCGGGTGAAAATAATAAACATAAAATAGTACAAAATCATAAGGGAGCTAAAACTAGAAATATTATCTACTAAAATTGAATAAAAAAAGCAATCTAAGTCATGATAGTTGAATTTTGGTAATGAAAATTGATGCTAAGGATGCTAGGAATTGATTCACCATAGTAAGGGATTACATGGCTTCATTCAAATGGATGCTCAAACTATGCAAACCAATTATAACTTGACCTAGTTGAGATTTGTGTGGTCCACAAACTCCATATTGACACTTGTAAAATTAAATTGACTACATATGTAAATTTATACTGACATAGTTATATTTTAATCTTTTCTAGTTATAGTTTATCACCTTGGTCTATTGATATCTTATTACATGTAAACATTGGTGGTGTTTAGGGACACCTTTGGGAATTTGACACACTAGGAGTGTTGTATTCTTCTCAACTAGACCTTTACTTGGATCAACTTTACAACTTTGAGAGAAAATATCAAAGAAAACAAGCGAGTGTGCACTGGATCTAAGATGATGTGTGTTGATGTCACTCTCTAATGGGTCCTCTATTCTAAAATATTTTATGATAACTAAATTTGCAATCCTAGACAACTCTTGGATTTCAGGTGAATGAATTGTTGTTCTTAAATACAATAATCAAGAATACAAATGTGCACTAGGCTACCTGGTAATGGCTAGTAGGAAGGTTCATACATGATTTATCTCCAATTTCAATCATAAGCGTTAATGGTTTAAACTTGTGATTGTTGAAGTGACATAGATCAAGTCCATGCTCAAACATTTGGTTCAAGATAATGAATAAGGGGTCTAAGGATCATTACCAAATCTATGGAGATGAGTGGGGTTAGGCCTATGATATGGAAATATCATGTGTAGGATTATTGTAAGAATATGACACTAAATTTTTTATTGTATCTAAAACATTTTAATCAAAGTAAACCCAAATTACAAGGGGAAAAAGGGCACAAGTAAATAATTTTACCAAATTGCATTTTTTTTTTACATAGACTAAAAACATGGATTCATTTCTTAGATAGAATTAGTTTTCATCTATCTCTCAACACTTTTCACTACTTTTAACAATTTAATTGCCTCAAATAACCTCATGAAATTTTAAAAAAAATACAGCACATCGTTAAAACTAGCAATTGCGCGATTTTGTACGTGCAACAATGAGCCGGTAGGAGTTTTGATTTTCATGAAAGTGACATGTTTTGTACAATTTAAGAAGTAGATAATTAATGATATGTAGAAGGAATTATGGAAATGATATTTAACAATTCTTAGGTCACAAGGTTTTCTTGCAAATTTTATTTGTTCAGGTCTGTGTAAAATTTTTGACTGGTTTATTACATATTTTTTATAGCAAATGAATGATAAATGAAAGAGAAAATAATATTCAATCGTGTGAAGGGAAAACAATATAAATTTTGAGAAGAATATATTACATAAAAATAGAAAAAAGAGTTTAAAAATAGTCAAAATCAAACCCTATGTATTTATTATGATGTTGGCAACACAAAATAACATTCATTCCTGTGATAAATTGATTAGAAAATAACAGTCATTGATGTGAAGGAAAGGCAATAATCTGCCATATAAATCTTGAAAAAGAGTTACGAAACAGTTGAAATCAAAATCTATGTATTTATTACAATGCTACAAAAATGTAGTATAAACTTGACGAAGGATAAGATTTGAAGTTTAATTGAAAGTTTTTGGATCCAACTCTTCACAAAACTCATAAAATCCCTCAAATGCTACTGTTACGAGTGCTCCAAGATTTGTTAGAGGTAACACATAAGATCAACAAGTAAAAGCTCAACCCATTAATGGAAGTTTAACCACTAGTAATGGGAATGTTTTTTAGTACACTTATGTCAAAACTAGATAATTAAAGATATGTAAATGGAAATGTGGAAATTATATATAAGATTCGTAGAGTGACCATTGACATTCAAACATATTGAGTAACAGATGCTAAAATCATCTAACCGACGGAGTATCCATAAAAAAAATGTCTCTAAATACGAAGTAAAGAAGTAGCATAGTCATAATTGATATAATCAATCACAACAAGAAAAGGAAAAACATCAATTAAACTTGGTTCACTTGCATTGACAGAAGATGCATAACAATATTACATTCATATTAAGTTAGCTGAAGTTTTTAGTGGTGCAATATCACATTTAGTTTTGACTGTGTTTGGTCATGCATAGAACAATTTGCCATATTATTGTTTGCATAATTAAAAATAAATATGAAATCAACCTGTAATCTAGTGTTTAATTAGTTTATTGTCTATTACAATAAACTAATGCTTCTTTTTTATCTACAATGATGTACTTTGTGAAATTTGATTGAAACGTCTGTAAATCTACACGATATCCACCTTAGAATGCCATAATCTGTGAAAACAATTAGTATTATATTCAGATTAATTTTTGTAACAATTGTAAGGAAAAAAGAAGAAGAATGAGTAAGCATAAATGTACTGGTTGACACAGTGGTCAGATTTATCAATAGACCTGCACATTCATCATATAAGTAAACCATGCACATTTATTTGAAAACCATGTACATGAGTGGAACCCCAACGTTGCCACTCATACATGTATACCAGTAATTTGTGCTCCCTCCTTGGTTGGAATATGTAGAGGTCATTTCCTTTGACATAGTATCGTGGAAAATATTTGATACATGAACTATAAGCACAATTTTAAATGCATTAAATATATTTGTTCAAAGATTATAAATGGAATTTTTAAACAAGAATGAATGGTAACTTAGAGTATCTATGCTCCCTCCTTGGTTGGAATATAAAAAAAGAAACAAAAAAGGTAATGGGAAGCTAAGCATGGCATTCAGATGTTTTAACATATTTCATTGACAACTTCACATAAATTGTGCTTAATTGGATCACAAATTGATACAAACATAATAAACAAACAAGGAACACAATGCTCCGTTATCACCTGAAAACATTGGAGCACCTAAAACTTAAAATATATGAAGCAAATTGTAGCCTATTTTAAGTACTTTTCATATGTGAATGGTGACACAAATGCGAACCAAAATATTAGTAAAAACAAGCAAGTAAATGGGCAAATAGAGCATTAGAATAATCTAGAAATGTGAAAAAATGACTATAAAATAATCTAAGCCTATGTAAAAAGAATGAATAAAAAATTTGGAACCATATGTAACAATTGAAATTCATATATGAGTGATGGAATAGATAAACCAAAAATACTATTAAAAACAAGAACCTTTTAGCAACATAAATAATATGAAAGCAACAAAGCTCTTAGGCATATATCAATTCAAGATGAACAATAGCAAAGTAAATCTATCCTTCACAAGTTATAATCACATTTATATTACATAAAAAAATCTTAAAAAGAAATATCAAAGCAATTCAAAAAAAATAGTATTATTTTTATGTCCAGTGTGTACAACAAAAAGAAAACTTCAAACAAATACAATGAGAATTAAGGAAGACTCAAAAAAGGATAAGATAAAACACATCTCATCGAGGAAGAACCTACTTAACATTTTACAAATATTGGTTAATTTATGTTGTGTTTTGTGAAATCCTTTTCCTTTATTAATTGTTGATGAACAATGCAACTACATATTTTATTGATTTTATAATAATTGTGTTTTCAATTAAAGAATTGCTAGTGCATTAAAATGTATGCTGGAGAAATAGGACTACTTTATTTATTTGTTTTTTATATTGTCAAGTTACTGGCCTCAATTTTACTACCACAAAAATATATAGTTACATGTATGTTAAGAAAGCCATATTCCATTATCAACAAAATATTGCATTGCATTGCAACAAGAGTTACACAACAAAAACTCCAAGATTACAAGAAGAAAATACACAAATTTAGAGTATGGAACACACATGCAACCTTTTCATTAATAAGTAAAACAACTACAAGCTCTATAATAGCAATCAACATGCCTAGCTCAAATGCTAGAGACGTATTACAAATAGACCTAATTATTCTTCTTGACCTGTGACTGCAAAAACAACCTCCTTCAAACCCTATCTTGCTGCCCTCGACCTCCTAAAACAAGAACTAAGACCCAACTTAAATACACGACCGCGACCTAACAGGTTGGCCTCAAGATTAAATTTCCCAAGAGAAACAAAACGTGTTACCAACTAACTCCCAGTCGGCCTTCAATCTAAGATCTTCAACCAACAAATAAATCACAAGGAGCGATCATACAAACATGTCAGCCAAACATGTAGTCACATAAGAAAATGAGCCATAAGCACCAACGATCAAGGAAATACAACCAACGATTCAAACACTGACCGGTTCAAGAATATGAAGAACACATTCTAAACACAACCAAATAATCCAACATAAATTTAGGCACGATACTCCAAATGAGTTGCGATCATAGGAAAATATTCTTAACGATCTCTAGAATACGACTCTAGGACTGCTACCGCCAAGGATCTGTAAAACTTGATCGCGACAAGAAACACAACAACTAGTGACCATGAATTGAAAAAAAAACTCAAATGTTTTTCGTTGATGCAAGATTGCAATGAACCCAAGATGCTCCTGCATCAGAAAAATAAACTGAAAGCCATAACAAGGTTTGAGCACAAAGAATGAAGAATTAAATGTCTATGGTAGAAACAAATGTACTTGAATATGATCACCATGAGGATGCTTACGAGCTTCCTTTTTTGGAACATTTACAACCTACAAATACAGAATTGGGTCTTAATCAACATCCTTCAAAAGGACATTTCTGTAAAAAAACCTAAATAGTTTCTAATCTACATGCTTATTCAGAAAGCTATCATACACTATATTAAATTTGTAAAAACTCAAATGTTTTTGGTTGATGCAAGATTGTAATGAACCCAAGATGCTCCTGCATCAGAAAAATAAACTGAAAGCCATAACAAGGTTTGAGCACAAAGAATGAAGAATTAAATGTCTATGGTAGAAACAAATGTACTCGAATATGATCACCATGAGGATGCTTACGAGCTTCCTTTTTCAGAACATTTACAACCTACAAATATAGAATTGGGTCATAATCAACATCCCTCAAAAGAATATTTCTGTAAAAAAACCTAAATAGTTTCTAATCTACATGCTTATATAGAAAGCTATCACACACTATATTAAATTTGTTGAAGTATTTGAAATCATAAATAAAGATAGGTAAACCATTCGTGTCAGCTAAAGAGAAGTACGTGCATGTGCATTTATAAATGGCAAAACTCCACATTAGCTCAACACCATCTACAAGGTATGATGTCAAAAGGCGGTTGTATGGCGCTGCAAAAATATGCTTTATCAACCATAATAACTACTAAAACATAGTTACATTTCCTCATTTGATGAACGACAAAAAATACCAAATAAGTTCAATTTACTCATTTTTAGATTTATCAATCCATTTTGCAAGTAACATTTGCCCACATGTTTCACATTGCATTAACTAATTCTTTGTGGTATGCTACTGAGCGTCATCATACAACATTTGTGGACAATGGTAATGTAAAATATCAATTACATTTTAGATTGAATGGTCTAATTTGGTAGGAAAATGGTAGGCAAAATTATTTATTCCACCCCAAGAATTACAAGGAATGAATGTGTTTCTTGTACTAATTGGAAGGCCAAATGGCCACTAAAAACTTGATAACACTATCTGAAATCATATCAACAACAAAACCAAAAGATTCAAATACTATGGAGTCAAGGACTTCATAAACACAATAGCATCTATCAAAATCAACAATTACTAAATTCATTTGCAGTTTGCATTAGCCAACACTAAGTTTTTTCAAATGTCATCATAAAACCCTCCAATGAAACACTTACTAAATACCAAACTGTCATAATAGATAATATTGCCCCAAAGACAAATGACCAAACACAATTGAATTTGTTAAATGAATACCCCAAAGGATTTAGATTTATCGCATAAAGTAAAACAAATAGCATTACCAATACATACATTTCACATTATATCTAGAATAGCTCTACACAAAATCATTTGAGGCTGAAAAAACCAGACTTTCACTTCAAAGAAAAGTCAATTTTGGAACATTCTAGCTACCAAAACATGCTAATTTTGGTTCAAATAAAGAGACAATCACAGGGGAACTTGAAGTACACAATCTTGATGGTATTGCTTCCATGTACATCTGAAAAGAAAAAAATCAAGATTAAGAAAATAATGTTCGTCATCAGATTTAAAAACCTCTCATCCACAACTTTAGGGCTGTGTAAGAAGGTGTCCTAAGATATAATGTTTCATTTCCTCATTTGATGAACAAAAACAAATACCAAATAAGTTCAATTTACTTGTTTCCAGATTTCGCTGATTCATTTTACAAGTTAAATTTGCCCACATATTTCACATTGCATTTACTAATTATTTGTGGGACACTTTTGAGTATCATCAGATAGTATTTGTGGACAATGACAATGCAAAATATCAACTAAAACTCAAAATGAATGGGCTAATTCGATTGAAAATTGACAAGCTAAAATTAGTTATTCCACCCCCAATAAACTACCATGACTGAATGAGTTTCTTGTACTAAGTGGAAGGCAAATGACCAATAGAAACTTGATGACACTGTCTGAAAGCATATGCAACAGCAAAACCCTCAACTTGACAACAAAAAAAATCAAATATTAAGGACTTCATAGACACAAGAGCACATATTAGAAGTAGTGATTACTAAATTCATTTGTAGTTTGCATTAGCCAACACTAATTTTTTTCAAATGTCATCATTTGCCCTCTGATAAAACACTTGGAAAATACCAAATTACCATAAATAACACTACCTCAAAGACAAATGGCCAAACACAATTGAAATTGTTAAAATCAATACCCTGATGGATTTAGATTTAGCACATAAAACAAAACAAAAAGCATAATATATACACATTTTATATTATATATAGAACACCTATACACAAGATTGTTTGAGGCCCAAATAATGAGACTTCCACTTCAAAGAAAAGCTAAATTTGAAACATTCCAACTACTAAAATATGCTAATTATGGTTCAAATAAAGACACGAGAACTTGAACAATAAGTAAATGAAATATGCAATCTTGATGCTATTGTTATCATCTACACCTGAAAAAAAATTGACATAAATAATAGATTGTTCATCATCAGATTTAAATATCTCTCATCCACAACTTTAGGGCTGTGTAGGAAGGTGTCCTAAGATAGTGTTACATTTCCTCATTTGATGAACCATCTATAAGCACCATATATTCGTGAATTCCTACATGAATGTCAAGATTCTGACCTAGAAAAAATAAATTCATCACAAGAAACCATTCATCACCATATTCAAGTATCTCTCATCCACAACTTTGAGGCTGTCTAAGAAAGTGTCCTAAGATAATCTTTTGTTTCCTCATTTGATGAACGAACCATAAAAAAACACTCTACAAACACTAGTAAATTTGACCTCAATTTTCGATGAAAATTGGTCAAAATTTCGACAGTAATTTCGACCAATTTACGACCAAAACTTTCGTCGGACTTTTTTGTCGAATTTTTGACGTATTTATAATTGGTCAAAATTTCGACCAAAACAAAGGTTGGAATTTCGACTATAGCCCAGGCTTAGTACATTGGTCGAAAAGCTGTGCAATTGGTCGAAATTTCGACCAAAGTTTGGTGGAAATGAGCAGTGACATTGGTCGAAATTTCGACCATCCCATTGGTGGAAAGCATAGCATTCTCGTCGAAAGCTTTGGTGTAAAGGTCAAAATTTCGACCAATAGTTGGTGGAAATAAACCGTTGCATTGGTCGAAATTTCGACCAATGTTAATTTTTTTTTTTAAAAAAAATTATTTTTTTTTAATTTATTTTTTTTTTTAATTTTTTTACTTGGATTCAACTGTCATATTATACGTCATATTATATTCCTTTATTAAAATTTACTCAATAGACCATGAAGAAAGCATATTAAGCATAGGAAAACACAATGCTCATATACCCAATTTGCTCTAACCTAATAAATAACCTTTCTTAATAACCAAGCTAAAGTTATTTTGCTTTGCTTAAAAATCAAAACCAAAGGTGTCTTCTTCTTACTTGAGCCATTCTTCCAAGTAAAGTAGAAGATGATCTTCGCTTCTGGGGAGTTACTCCAGCTGCACCAGTTGCCTTCAATGTACGTTGTAAGAAGAAAAGCAAATTTGATGTATTTGACAACCAATACGCCAAAATGTCATTGTTTTCCTGATTCTGCAATAAAAAGCAAAGACTTAAGTTAGATATGGTCACATAACATATGCAAATGAATGCACAAATACTAAAAAGGCA
>MU212584.1:165-12898 GCA_018584345.1 Thuja plicata
ATCAGAATCCCCCCATGGCACTTTATAACTGAGTGCGGGTACATCAACTGAAACAGGTGTCAAGATCCAAGAAAAGCAGAAGATGGCACTTTATCTTAGTGCGTTTACAGAATACAAAGCATCAGAATGAGCATGCAAGCTCAGATGTCAGAAAGAAGAGTGCACAATAAAACCAGAAGGAGAGATCCCCAGACCTGTAGAACCAGACAAACCACCAGAGGGCATAAACTGCATATCTCGGATGAGAGAAAAGCTGGAGCAGAATCCTGAAGAAATAACTCTACCACTGAAAAGTACACAGAATCAGGTAACTATTGTTGAGTTCTTAAACAGATCTGATGATGAAATAACTGATTCACATGATTATGAATGGGATAGCCTATCTAATTCTACCATGGAAATTTAAGTAGATGTGATTCACAAATTTGCATCTCTATTGGAGAGAGGAGAGAGTTCTAACACTTCCCCTAACACTGTTGTTGCTCCAGAATCAGATGAGATACCACTACCCAGGATTTTGATGGAGATACTGGTGTTTTATTAGGTATAGAGGACATTCAAAGGATACAAGCTATGAGTTCCAAATTGATGAGAGAAGAAGAAGAAATCTCAATTGATGATTCGCTAGAGTTAGGTCCACATATTACTAATACCAACCCTATTAATGATGATTTGACTCTTAATGATTTAAATGATGTAGAAGTTGACTTAACGAAATATGTATTGTCAGTTAATAGTCTTGACGCTGACGTGATATTGTCCTTACCAAACTCCAAATCATTATCCTTAGTAAACCCCAACTTGATTGAATGGACCAATTTAGATCCTACTCCTATCATGAACTTTCCCAATGACTACACTTTGGCTTGTTATCTAAATACTTGTGAACCTTATCCTTCTTTCGCAAATGCAAGGAGCGTGAACATGACAGAGGAGGATATCAAGTTTCTTTGTCACAATTTGAAAAATAAAAATAAGAAAAGAACTGTTGGTGAAAACCATGTTGTGGCAATATCAAATTCTCAAAAAGTAAAAAATAAAAGATGTATTTGATGGTGAAAGCCTCCCATAGGTGCCAAAAGATGAGATTCTTGATATCCTCCCTGAGCACTTTCAAGAAAGATCTTTAGTTCTGATAGAACCTACACAACCAGTTAACTTGGGAACAATAGAAGCTCCTCAATTTGTTCACCTGGCACAATCCTTATCAGAAGAAGAAAAGCTACAATTCACTGAATTCCTCAAAGAGAAGAAGATCAATTTTGCATGGTCTTACATTGATATGCCTGGACTTGATCCTGAATTAATAATGCATCATTTATCTATAGCTCCTGGAATCAAACCTGTGAAACAAAAATTAAGGAAGATGCATCCACATGTGGCCTTACTAGTGAAATCAGAGCTAGAAAAACTATTAAAAGCTGGATTCATAAGAGTCATCGCTTATGCAGGATGGATTTATAATGTGGTACCAGTTTCTAAAACAGATAAATCTATCAGGATCTACACAGACTTTAGAGACCTAAACAAAGCTTGTCCTAAAGATGATTTTCCACTGCCAAATATTCTTATGATTATAGATGTCACAATGGGATATCAGATGTATTCTCTTATGGATGTATTATTGGGCTATAACCAAATAAAGATTGCTCCTAAGGACCAAGAAAAGACAATATTTACATGCGCATGGGGAACATTTTGCTGGAATGTCATGCCATTTGGACAAAAGAATGTTGGCACTACATACCAAAGAGCTATGACAACAATCTTCCATGATATGATACACAAAAACATGGAGGACTATGTGGACGGTACCTTAGCCAGTCAAAAATCAGAACAACTCACATTGAAGACTTGAGAAAGATACTAGATCGCATGGAGAAATTTCAACTCAGACTTAATCCAAAGAAATGTGCATTTGGAGTCCAATCAGGGAAACTCTTAGGGTTTATTGTATCAGCTAAAGGAATTAAGGTGGACCCTGAAAAAGTAAAAGCTCTACTGGAAATGTCACCTCCTCACAATATCAGTCAAATGAGGACCCTTCAAGGAAGACTTCAGTCCATAAGGAGATTTATGTCACAACTAGCTGATAGAGCACAACCTTTTACAAAACTGCTACATAAAGGTGTTACTTTCAAATGGGATGAACATTGTGAAAAAAATTTCAAATAACTAAAAGATTACTTGGCTACTCCTATTCTTATGGCACCTATTCATGGAAAACCACTACTTCTTATTGCTAGCACAAGAGGATTAAAACAAGAAGGAAAGATCGGTCTATTATATCAGTAGGATCTATTATATCAGTAGGACCTTAGTGTCTTATCAACTCAATTACAGTATTATTGAAAAATCTTTCTTAGCATTTCTCTTTGCATACCATAAATTGAGACACTACATGCTCTCGCATACAGTGAAACTTATTGCAAAAATAGATCCTCTCAAATATCTCTTGAGTAAAACAACATTAACAGGAAGACTAGCCAAATGGGTCTTATATCTAAGTGAATTTGATATTGAGTACGTGGACAAAAGGGCTATCAAAGGACAAGTCCTAGCAGATCAACTAGCTAATTCACTATTACAAGATGAAGCGCCTTTGATAATTGAATATCTAGATGAAACAATCATGCATTTAACTGACTATCCATGGAAGATGTATTTTGATGGTTCTTTCACACAACAAAGATCTGGAGCAGGGGTTCTATTTATCACTCCTCAAGGCTACAAAATACCCAAGGCATATAAACTAATGTTTCCATGCACAAATAACATCTCAGAATATGAAGCATTGGTAAATGGGCTCAAGCTTGATATGGAATGGAAAATTGTAGAGTTACATGTGTATGGTGACTCTCAACTCATTATCAATAAATTAAATGGAGATTATCAGACAAAGGATGAGAAACTAATGCCTTACAAACAACTGGTTGAAGACTTGAAAAAGTACTTTGTCTTCATCACATTCTAACAAATACCAAGATTGGAAAACAAAGCTACAGATGTTATGCATGTGCTAGAATCCATGTTACAACTGGAAGAACACCAATTCCACTATGACTTCTTGGTGGAATAATTATCCTTTCTAGCCTTTGATACACCTGAATCCCAAGTGATTTGTACTTTAAATGCTCAAGACCAATCCATATATGCCAAAATAATTTCTTACCTTACTAATCAAACCTTACCCAATGACCTATCGAGAAATGAAAAATGAGCTTTAATTAGGACAACATCACGTTATGTCTTCATCACTACTAACTTATATAGATGAGGTCTTAACGTTACGCTTCTTAGGTGTTTAGAACAAGAAGAGTCTGACTGTGCATTAAGAGAGGTTCACAGAGGTGTATGTGGATCACACTCGAATGGCTTTTCATTAGCTAAGAAACTATTAAGATTTGGCTATTACTAGCCTACAATGGAAAAATATGTTGTTCAATTTTCCAAAACATGTCACAAATGTCAAACACATGGAAACCTTATCCAAGCTCTAGCCAAAGAACTCATACCTTTTATAACACATTGGCCATTTCAGCAATGGGCCTTTGATCTTTTTGGACAAATCTATCCTAATTCTTCAAGTGGACACAAGTACATCATTACGACCACTGAGTATATCACTAAGTGGGTCGAGGCCATGCCACTAACTAAAGCCACTGGAAAATAGGTTGCTATGTTCATCTTGAACTACATCATTTGTAGGTATGGGATACCCTCTTCTATTGTAAAAGACAATGGGGTCAGTTCAAAAACCAAGACATTGAGGACATTTGTAGATAGTTTCATATCACTCAGTATTGTTCTTCAATCTATCATCCATAAGGCAATGGACAAGCTGAGGCTTCAAACAAAAAAATCATAAAAATCTTACATAGAACTGTGAGTAAGTCTGGCAAAGACTAGCATTTACAACTAAATTCGGCATTACGAGCCTACATAACAAGTATCTGAACACCATCTGGAGCCACACTCTTTGCCCTAGTCTATGGTGCAGGAGCAGTGCTACCCATTGAAGTAGAAATTCCATCTTTGTGAGTATCTCTCTAAGGTCTTGTTACAGATGAACAATACCGCATTGATAGGGTTCATGCACTAGAACTACTTGATGAGCGCAGGCAACAAGCGTTCAATCATCTCAAAGTGTACCGGAAATGAATGTCAAAAGGGTACAATAAAAAGGTAAAACCATGCCAATTTCAAGTGGGGGATCTCGTTCTCAAAGAGGATCCTAAAAACTATCCAAATAGAGAACAAAAAGGAAAGTTTGAACCCAACTGGCTGGGGCCTTATGTTATTACTGCAACCTTTGGGACTGGAGCTTATCAATTAGCTACACCTAAGGGATATTTTATTCCTCATCCCATTAATACTCTACACTTGAAGCATTTCTACGCTTGACATCTGGCTGATAGAGCCCGTGCAGTAAAAAGTTCTCAAAAAATACCAAAAAAATTAGAAAATTGATCCTGAAGAAATCTAAAAATAGTGGAAAAAGTCCTAAAAAAGGTATCCTTGGTGAAAAATTGGCAAACAAACATCACTTGTACTCTGTACTCCATCTATTAATGCATTAATGATACTAATCCTTCACGATCGCACCTGTGCTATTGGTTGACTCTGATTCCTCACAAATGTCATATCCTTTCCTAGGATTTGTCTACATTTGCATCCTAGGAACAATCATTCTGCACTGGGCACATCTTTGCTAGCATGTTCAGTCGGCATCTCCTAGGTTGTCCTAGGTTCCTTGTCTAGGATGGTTTGCCTCTCACTGCAGTATTTCTCAATACTTGCATCAAAATGTCACTATCACAAACAAAGGTGTTTCTTCAACACCACCTACCTGTAACAGACACCATACTAGTGTTTCTCAACACTTTAGTCAACCAATGTTCCTAAACACTACATTGGATTGCAATTGCTGACAAAGTTAATCTCATATACTCAAACATGAAAAACATATTGCTTGATTCCAAATTCTGATTGATGAATCTCTATTGCACTTGAAAAGTGAATCCATAGTATTTCTCAATACTAATTAAACATATAGACTGATCTTGGTTTGATTATGACTCTTTTATGTTTTGGTGATGATTCAAACTAGGGGCATGTATGCAGTTATCAATTTTCTTTGATTGACTATCAATTGGTGATTGTTATGTCTTTCGAGTTACTCCATGACGTCTATTCAAAGACAAAGAGTCACAAGGACAGGGGGCATAATATTTTCTTGGTTTTCTGTTTATGGTGATTGTTTCAATTATCCTATAAATTTCACCTAACTTGGATGTTTATGGTAAGAGCTGCCAACATGAGTGGATAGCCACATATATCTTGATCCTAGTTATGTGTAAACTATAGTGAGGTTGAACCAATTTCCTTGTTTGTTTCTACATCATATTCTAAGTAAGGTGTACAACACATTATGTACCCAAGGATATGAATATTGAAGGTCATTGCAGGTTACATATCTTACATTACACACGAACAGAAGATGATTCTTAAAAGAAAAAGGAGATAACTGACTAGTCATCTTGGCCTCTATGCCTTGATGCTTAGGTTTATTTTTAACATGCATCCAATACACATAGTATTCATACTTTCATGATACCTTGTGGGTATTAGTGACAAGTTGTACTATCCGATGATGTCTGTTACAAAAATGCCCAATGATGATAAAAATGCTACAATATATACAAATCAGTGAGAGTCCTAAGAGTCTGTATATAGATGCATTTAAAGATTACAGGATTCATTTTAAGAACAACATAAGGAATCGAGCTCAAGATGATTCATCTGAATTCCAAGTTAACTACATACTCTATATTACTGATACAATGTCATTGCATATCCATGGCATACATTCTGCATTCATAAATGAGAAAGAGAAATACAAAAACAAAGCATTCAAGCATTGCATTTATTTTTACATCCTAAGTGCATCCATACATATATTTGCATAAAGAAAATCTCAAAAATATTCATTTGCATATTCATATAGAATCATTTGAAACACATCTCTATATCAGTAATAAATCAAAAAGTATAAATGATGTCATCACGTGAATCGAATCTAACTCATCAAGAGACCAAGCATATAATCACATGTGCATCACATCTAAACATCTATCAAAGCAAGAGAACCTATGAACATATCAACATCAAGAAACAACTATCTCAGATATATCAATGATGGAACAAATAAAAAAATGTGGAATCATCTACAAAAGAGTATCAGTATGCTCAGTGTGAAATAGATATCAAGTATCAAAAGTCTGCAGTACAATGGATGATCTCAAAAGGATCAATATATACAAAATGTCTCAAAATATCGCAAGTACAAAATCAAGAGTGACTTCCATGACCCTCTCCCTGATCTGGAGGAGGAGGTGGTGTAGGATGTGCTGGCAGAGGCATCGCTCCCTCAGACTGTTGTGCTACTCGAGAGTAGGAAGGATCTCTTTGTCCCTCTGGAACTACTACATAATATAGACCAAAGTAGTAAGAAAATTTATGGCCTTGATGTGTCGTTATGCAGGTCTGTGCATCTCACTCTGCTCTGAGCATATCACTCTAACGATCTCTATTTTCTCTCAAGCTGACTATCTCTATCGGCCAATAAAGCCTCTAAAGTGGTGATCCTAGCCCTGAGTTGCTCTCGCTCTCACTGACACTGAGATAAAGCATCACCATCCCTGCTAGAACCTCTGCCTGTATCTCTGGGTGGATCCTGTCTAGGAGGTCCACCTCCTCCACTAGGTACCTGTCCTGGTGGTCTCTACTGCTCTCTAGTTAGAAATGGACCTGGATCTCTTTGTGGAGGCACAAATCTAAAGTGAGTCCATCTTCCCTCTCCACTACCACTGACACCCACTACACCACCACGCCTATCATCCCCACCATCATCTCCATCATCTGGGTTGTGACCTCTATCCGGAGGAGGGCGCCTACCATCTCTCCTACCATCTCTCCCTCTGTCTCTCCCTCCATCCCTCCCCCCACCTCTTCGGTCTCGCTAGGCCTCGCCTCTACCTCTGACTGATCTGTCATTAGCTGGATCATAATTTAAAGGATCCTCTATGCGAGGAGCTATCTCATCAGGTGTTGTGAATCTCAGAAAAGGATATTGTAACATATGGGCAAGGTAACCATTAGTACAACCTACATCAATAACCTCTGGAAGGTAGTACCATCCAACTGCGACCATCTGACTAATCGCCTGTTGAGTGGTCTCATATACTAATTGTGTTCCTCACTGTGGCTCCTCATCTCGAATATGGGCATAAGAGGTCAAATCTTGTGGTTGATCTTGTACATGGCCATACTGTCTCAAAACTCATGTAACCAAAAATCTCTTGATGATGTATCAGGTATGCCCAATCAAATACCCACTCTAAAGGAAGTACGACATCTGTCGCATATCTGAGGCCCAATCCTCACAATCCAAATATGGTCACCAAATAACAACAGTCATATCATTGAACAATCAAAGCCAGTACTATACCTTGCCTAGATGGGGCTACTGAATCAATCTAGAATACATATAAACATAAGGTTGCTGAGCTATTTGTTTCTTGTCTACAATCGGTCATGTCACAAGGATATGCTCCCAGGCCCTAATCTGCAATATCAAAATACCCACTGTCATGCTGCAAGAGTACTCATAAACTATCTCATGGAGCTCTTGATACATATGTGCTAAAATGCAGCTGCCCCAGCCAAATCTGCGGATGATACAACCATCTGCTCCAGTGTCTCCACCCAACCGCACATAACCTATGTTGTCCTCTGTCAAGCCTGAGGATGCCTCCAATCAATCCAGCCCAATATACAAGCAACAATCATAATGATGCACATATAGTCCCATGTCAAATAACGACAAACTATGGGCTAATGCAATGGTTATCGCAAAATGAGCCTCAAATTGTACCTGCTGACACATCACTAGAATCCGTAGAATGCTCCACACATCCTCAGGTGTGACTATCATCTCACCGGTAGGGAGATGAAAGGTGTTCTACTCCGAATGCTATCTCTTGGAAAGCACATTCAACAACCCCTGATTCACCCTGATATCAGGTAAATCTATAAGTGATGATAAACCTACACAAGCTACAATCTCTAACTCAGCATCTGTCAACAATCAATGCAACGCAAGGACTCGTCCTAGATAAGGGCCTCAAAAGGACACTACCTCAAAGTCAATCTATTAACATAACACAAGTACATGTTCAAATCAACATTCTCTCTAAGGCAACTACGTAGAAAGGCTATTAGTTAAGTATTTTTGGTCTTCAAAAGGAGACAAATAGTCAAAATTGGATAAAAAATAACTCTCAAACTAGAAATGACTCTATTTTTACAGGGTACAATCTAAAAAACTAGATGTGATACTAGATTTATCAGATACGATGGGGCATTTGGGAAACGATCATGTTTCCACAGGACACGATTAACTTCAAAACTGGACAAATTTTACCATATGCAACATAGGATTTCCTAACAGGGTGCGATCCCAAGTTTACGGGATGCAAGCCAAGATTTTGTGTGAAAACAAGATGTGACATGAGATTAACCGGATGCGATCCCAGACATGGGCTGCCACGCAAAACTAAAACTTACATAACTTTTACAAAAATGGACAAAATGGAAATTGAAAACACATGGGCTGCCACGCAAAGGTAGGTTTTGAGGTACTCATTGGCAGTGTGTAATTGGCCGGGTGCTGATGTTGATGGCGAGCTTGAATCAATGCTTTTCCACAGGGACCACCATCTTCTCTGCAGAGCTCTGAAATTACTAAAGACAAAAGTGAAAACGAATGGGTAAAAAGTGAATTTTGGGGTATATATTAAACTTTTTGAGCTATTTAAGAGCTCTAAAACTCCTCCCAGACTATCAAAATACAATTTTGTTCCTTTCTAATCTACCGAGAATGAAATGGAACATGCAGATGATCTTTTCAACAACATACTACAGATTTTACAACAGTCTCCCAAAAATGCAGAATTGTTATACATGTTCTGAAAATGATTTGCAGACTTTACATAATCAGTTTTCTGGGTTCTTTATCATCAAGTTGCATGTTATTCATCAAAATCTTGGCCGTACATCATTTTATTAGACTCAAAAATCACATTTTAACATAGTCAACTTGGTAAAATTGTGTTTTCTCTTAACACACCTTCGCTTCTCCATTTCTTCTAATTGATTTTTTCTTGATCCAATCGATCAGTTCAAGTGATATATCATTCTACAGAGGGATTTTATTCTTTTTCCTTTGATTTTGTTCCTAAGGGGGCATGATCACACATCAATCATTCAAATTCTTGCTCAAAAGCATTAAATGACTTCATCATCAAAAGACTAGGGGCATGGCAGTTTCCCTCGATCAAGTCAGGACTGTTGGATAGAAGCCTCCGATTCTCACAAGCTGGATATCTATGTCTACATTTTCTCAGATCTTTATTAAGGTCCTGGAAGCTTCATACTGACCCTCGTTCGATCAAGTTCAAAATCATTATTATCAATTCTCGTTTGATCAAGTTCAAAATTGATACCTCGTAGATCCTAGCAGCTTCGTACTAACCTTCGTTCGATCAAGTTCGATGTCAGTATTATCAATTTTCATTTAATCAAGTTTAGAATTGGTATCTTCAAGATATTTTCTTTATTAACCTTTGTTTGATCAAGTTAAAATTCAATACTATCATTCTTAGTTCAATCAAGTGTGAGACTGCTCTCATCAGACATTTCGTTCAATCAAGTGTGGAATTTTCAAACTTTCTGAAGTCAACATCAATCATTCTTTGAATCAATGCATTGCTCACACATCAATTCAAAGAGGGGAAAATAACATCACCCTAATTTTTTCTACTCCGACCATAGAACCTATTTTCCCTAAGTGTGATCATACCCCTAATTGTGTCAAAATAATTATTTAATTAATTGGCATAATTCATCTAAAACAAATTTAATCTCCTAAGTGATCTTATCACTAAATTACATTAATTGCCTTAGCTAATTAAATCAAATCAAATCAATTAAATCAAAAGAAACAAATACATGGCTAAGGTAATTAATTAAATGGAATTAAATAAATTCCCTAATTACAACTCCTCACTTACAAAAGGGAAAGTCAATTCCCTAGCCAATGAGAGTTAAATCGCTTGAATCACCTCACATGGATCACCAAAGATTCAATCTCCACCTCTCTTCACAAATAAATCCTTACCTCTCATTCCTCAAATTCTTCTATAAAAGGAATGAATTTTGAGCTCAATGGGCCCCTAATTTTAGAATTCATTTTGCAATCTTATGTTGCTCATATTCTTAGAGATTTTAAATGCATTTTAGCTTACTACTCTTAGCATTGTTATAATCTTTCAATTGGAGCTCTATAATGAACTTTGATTGAGCATTTTAGCTTTCATTTTAGTTAAATCTTCCATTCTAAGTATGATGTTGTCACTGATTTATGCATAATCCGAGGGAAATTATAGCATATTTCATACTCTTCTTAGATAGGGAGTAATATGTCAATTTTGGTGATTGATATGTGTTCTAACTCTTATATTTCATGTTAAACTAATGCAATGACATATTGAAGTGTTGTGTTGCAGCTAGCAGATCCACAAAATACACACACAAGTGTAAACTTTGAAATTAAAAGAAAACCCATTGAAAAGGAGTAAGATATTAAGTATAAGAATTTATATGGATATATGCCACTTTATAATAAAGTATATTTATGAACTTATCAATACATATAAGAGGGTTTATATGAATGTTTCCTTTTTATATGACACTCATTCAATATTGAATATAAATATGATAAAATACAAGCGTCATTCTATAAAATATACAGAAAGATAACAATATAGATATATATATAGATATATATATATATATATATATATTGAACTTTAGAATTATGAAACCCATAGTTGAGACTAATCATTTCTCTAAGAAATGAAGGAATTTCCCTTTCCAGGGTAAAAAAATTTCATCGTTTCTTTGGATTGGAGGGTAAAATCCATGTTACGCAAAGACCACTTCATATTTTCACTGCCTTAAGAAAGGTTGGAAGCCATCACTTCTATTGATCTCAATATTTTCCTCTTTCTGTATCTACCCTCCTCCAACCATACATCTAACAACTCATTAGATTCAGAGTCACTGAATCTATCTATGTCCGTATCTCCAACATCATCCTCGTGCCAGTATGTGTAAAACCAATTTTCCTTTGTAGGGTTCCTAATGTGCATAAAGAACAAAAGGAAATAGAGGTTCCTTTTTATTATAGGTCCTCTGTACAGAAAGGTATTAAAATCTTCTACCATCAAGATAGACAAGGTAGGGATCAAACTTTCACTAGTTGAGGGCTTATCGTTAAAGCTTGGGCAAGCGATAGTACAGTCATCTTTAATGATCTGAATGACTTTGTCGAGGTTTCCTAAATACTTCCTCTTGAATATCCTTGAACATAATCTCCCTATATTTTCCTTATTAGACTCCAAGTAAACAATAGAGGCTATAAACATGGATGGGGTCTCAGAATTGACCCTATATCTGTCTATATTGGTAAGAAATTCCTTCCCTAAGATACGATAAACTTCTCTTGTAATAAGGGGGTGAGTATTAAGCATAAATGACTTGATGTTTTTTATGAAAATTACCCCATCAAAAGCAATCTGAGTCCTGGAGCACATAAGTTTGATTGGTTTTGCCATTCCTACCAGGATTCAGAAAAATGGATGGTAGAAGAGATACTGCAAGGACAATTAAATAGTGGAGTAATAGTTTATGAAGAGGTAATATTTGCATCCTTTTACTTGGCGACTGCACATCTTCTCAGGAGGTTCTAGGTTTACCCAGCTAAGCTAAACAAAGCCAAACCTAAAAACATTTGAAACATCGCTGAAGTGATAGGTATGCCTAAATATGAGAAGACCCAAAAGTTTCAGAGAATTGACCTATCCCTCACCCTAGCCTTTGAACTTCTTTTAGAATAATATAATCTAGAGAGTAATTAATATTAGTGCATAGCCCTATTTTCTTTTAAGATTGACTAGGTTCCCCTTAATTTTCTCCAGCCTTAATACTCTATCCTTTACATTGTTCAGATTAAGCCAAATTGATCTTAAATAATTTATTAAATTTAGTTCCAACCAAAATTACTTTTTTTTTTTCTAACTAATTTGAAAAACAAAAGGTTCTATCTCTATCTTCATATCATAAAGTTCAATATTTACGGCTCTAAATAACCAGGTAAAAAATTCTGATTTTGGGCACCATTACTTTTTTTATACTCTGAAAGTAAAACAAAAAAATTATTGAAGGACTTTATAGACATAACAATGCTATATAAGTAACTTTTATAATATATGTTTGAAAAAAATCTAAACCATACTATTATGTTGTTCATTTTATAAAACTTAAAATTAATACATAAAATAGAAACGTCTACTACAAACTATTACATGTTGGTCAAACCCCTAATTAAGTCTGTTGTATTTTACTCTAACTAGAAACTGCATACTAACCCAGAACATAAAACGTTCAAAATACCAAAAAGAGCCCTCTCCCTCCTGTTCTATGAAATCTGTATTAATCATACATCACATTTAATTCCTAAATATCTATTTGGCTAAACAAACCCTATGATCGAATTAATTTAATTAATAAAGTCCTAGCACTTTAATTAAATTAAATTCACCCTCTTTAG
>JAGRRI010037981.1:0-18792 GCA_018584345.1 Thuja plicata
TACCCGTTCAGATAAAAACGTGATCCCGTTTTGCAAATTGTGAAAATGATTTGCAAAACGGTTTAAAACAAATTTTAAATACTTTTACAAAATGGGCACCCATTTTTTAAAAATGGGTGCCCGTTTTGCTACAGGTACCCGAACCAAAACGGGCACCCGTTTTAAATTTACGGCTCGGGCACCCGAACCATAACGGGCACCCATTTTTTAAAAAACGGGTGCCCGTTTCTGGTTGCCAATTTTTTTTGGCCGCGGACTTCCGCGGAATTGGCACTCAACTTTGTGCTTGCACCTTTATTATTATATGTATATATATATGCACATGTTCATCTTTGTGATGTAGGTTTGCAGGTACTAGGCATCGACTTCATCTGAATTAGCAAGTTTGAGCATACCATTATATAGATCAAGATGGTGGAAGAGGGGAGGTAGCATTAAGGCCCAAAAGTAAAATGACCTAAGCCATTTTCCTATGTAAGGACAATTACCTTGTTATCTTACCCTATTGGATCTGTCAAGGCGACATGTATCTAATCACCCTGGTTTGAGTATGTGATTTTGGCTTGATAGATTTCTCAATTTTATCTTGCCTGGTGGACACACACACACACACACACACACACATATTAGTGCATACTAATGTGTTTGGATATTAATATTAAATTATAACTTAAGTAGTGTTATGTGTATTAAAGATTAATTATGGAAATAACATGTAAAGACCGTATTTACCCACAAAATGCCACATCACATATATAACATAAAAATGGAAAAGTTGATAAAAGAACATGGTCGACAATGCATAAAGAAAATTTGAACCATTATGTATTCATAATGAAAGAATATAATACACAGTTTTGACCTTCATGTCAATATAACCAAGATAACCACAAGAATAATTTGTACTATAAAGTCATCGTAAAGGATACATGTCTAGATCATCACATGACAGTAAAATGTTATGATGATACAAAAGGAAAGTCGACCAACATGTTGAACCTTAAATCAAGTATAAGTACAAAAGAATAGTTTATTTCAATTAAGTGTTACACAGTGATTTGGATGTCGACCTGCACGCCAGACATCAGCACATCTTAGTACATAGATGTAGCAAAGATATTAAGCTATGCAAATAGTACATAGAACAACTACAAAAGAATATACCTTGGACCTCTGTCCATCTGTATGTCCCTGTCTCCTTAGCCATCTGACATGCGTCAATCCGCTATCATGAGACAGGAGTGTGGCTCAGGCATTTTTATCCGCCCAACCACGGAGTGGTTAGCTCCCCCAGGGTTCTTCTTGACACCAAGAATACACCGATCCTTTCCCAAGAAGCTTAGAAATTAGTGTTGAAAGGTCAGATGGATCTGGTGCAGCTGTGAACATAACTAATACACACATATGTCTAAATAGTAGTACAAGCACAGATGTGGTAGAGGGATGGATCAATTAACCCACATATAAGGAAAGAAATACATATGCAATCACGCTTTTGCCAAAGCAATCTTTTCCTAGATTTCTAGTGGTAGGCAGAATTATAACAGCTCCTTTCTACCCTCCCCTGGTCTTCCACATTCAACACCCTCCCATTTGAAAAGAACATCATTTACACAACTAGGATAATACCTAATTAATTAATTACTATTCTACTTTAATCTATGCATTAGAATTTAAACAGTAATGTTTCTAATCATATATGTTATGGAGTAAAATACAATTTTATACAAGCAACCCAATTTACACTTTGCTGGTGTTTTAACACAGGGATGGTAGTTACATCACTTAATTTGACTTCCTGACTACACACACACAGATTTAAATATAAATAATTGTAACAATGTACAAACTTAACAATCTGCTACAATTTACCAGATGAAAAAAAATAGTACAAACATTTCACACACATAACGAAAATCCAAGATTTCCTGGCAGGGTTAAATGTTTATAATATATATATATATATATATATATATATATATATATTCAAGAGAGTTGCAGACAACACAGTCGATAAACACCCATGAACCAACTAGGACGCTGTTATAAGAGTATGTATTTATGTTCCTGCAGTCATTTTCCATGGCATTGACGATCAAGGAATCTCATGGCTACATCGTATCCACATGGTCGTCGAAATAAAACTACAAAAAGATCAAAGTTGGGCTTGATAAATCTCTACTGGAGTGATGGTTTACAACCCTTTCCAACATCCCTACAACTAGAATCCCATTGACTAAATCCCTCAACGCGGAAGAAAGTGAAGTGTTTACCAATTCCACAGGCAACTAAGGGTTGAAAAAAAATTATACTAATTTCATTGACTCGGTCTTATCATTTATCACTTAACTGATATGTTCAAAGCTAAAAACATAGGGAGCTACTGCGGTGTTATTCTAGCAATGTATTACCGAAAGAGAAAATGGCGTTCTAAAGTTAAAAAAAATATATATATACATGCCATAATGTTTAAAGACAATACAGAATAAACCACAAGGTTGAAACACAAAAGAAAATACAACAGACATGCAAAGGAAAACTAGTAAGGAAGCATATTCCTACGGATTGAATTCTTGCCATACTCCATTTAAGGAGTGGTCCCACGCGCGATTTTTTTTGAAAAGTGACATGAAAGTATTCCAAGATTTGAAAAGTGTGCTAGAGTATTAGATTAATACTCAATGAAATTATTAAAAATAAAGAACATGGTTGGTGTATCTCTCGATGTTTTCCAAGGGAGAAAAGTATTAAGCACAGCTCACGCGCAAGGGAGGAAAAAGAGAATTTAAAACAAATGAAAGAAGAAAAAAAAAACCCAAGATGTAGCGCATAGAGGTAAAAGCTGAGGTGGTCCACAAAGAAATGCATTTCCTAGAACACAGGTATCTATATAACACATGACGATTTCCAGAAGTTCATTTCTTTTTGCTACTAAACACACTTGATCTTAAATGCAAAGAACTTTCGAAAGTAATTGAAATACTATCTTTAAAGAAAATGACATCATCAGCTTCATGTTTTAAGAAAGAAGATTTATCTCTGAGAAAGACAAGGTAGATGTAAATAGAGGATCCTGGTAAGTGCCAAAATGTTCTTCCAGTGGCACTCGATTGGTAGAATCTTCCCAAGTCTTCTCTGCTGTCTTCCTGAAACGCGATGCCTCCAATATCCTGCTCTATCTCTTGTTACCTCCTATCATTTTTGTTCCCTCTCTCCTCTTTTTTACCTCCACGTATTTCCCCCATTTGAAGAATAATATGTCCTCCTTTAATTCCCTACCGCACTGCCAACCGTTACTTTCTAAAAATAGCAGCTTCATTCTAAAATTCTACTAAGTGGGGAGAAGATAGCCGCCATCTAGATTTTGTAGAAGCATATTAAATCCCCCCCCATAATGTAAAAATATCATCCTATATTTATTATTCACATGGTGTCATGGATTTCATCGATAAGTCATTTAGAGAATTTATTTGCAAGAAATAAGGCAATCAAAGTAAACACATTAATATATTATGAGAAGGAAAAATAAAAAAATCCCATTTATTTTGTTCACATGCCCACATTTAACTTTATAATTCAAGAGAGGTAATTACATAAATATGAAATAATAACATGAAAACACAATATCTCTCAGTGGTGTGTGTGTGCGCAATCCAGACCATCATATCCTCCAGAGCTGAGAGCTAGCCTTCCCTACCTCAACCACACCCCTGCCTTCATTCCTGCATCCATTCAATACACTCAGAGCCAAGAAAATGATATATCAGTAATCAATTTAATCAAACAAATTCATCATACTTATTTGTCAACCATCATCAATAAAATCAACACCTTTTATTGAATTACGTCTTATCTCATCATTTATGCATGGATTCATTAAATATAACACATCTATTTACACATCATCATTTAGTATCATCAGATTTCAATCATGATAAAGTATTTTAGAGTCAGAATTACCATAATTCAAAACATCGACGTAGTCAACTCATAATGACTAGGTCAAACAAAGTAAAAGGTCTCATAATAACCCTAAAGTAATGGAGTATCAAAGGTTGAGTCATGACATCCCTCCCAACTAGGAGAAGACATCAACCCAATGTCACATCAAAATTATACTCAAAATAAAACACACCACACATAAATATATACATCACAGTGCATCAGTAAAAGAAGTCTATGAGAAGAAATGAGGAAATGATCGGTGCATGTCCTCTGCATCCTCCCATGTGGCACTCTCAATAGAGAATTGGTCCCACTGGACCTTGTACTGCAAAACATCCTTGTTGTGTACTCAGATAGTACGTTGATCAACGAGCTGGGTAGGCTTCACCCGCACTACCCCTAGTTCCTGAACCTGCAAGGCATGCCAATCCAAAACATGTAAAGCATCTGGGTGATAAGGTTTCAGCAATGAAACATGAAAAACATTATGAATTTGGGCCAGAACGGGTGGTAGAGAAAGTTGGTATGCAACTGGATTGATAACTTCCAAAACATCAAAGGGTCCCACATATCGCGGTGTGAGTTTTGAAGCCCTTCCAAAAGATATGGAACTCTTATGAGGCCGAACATGCAAGAACACCTTGTCCCCTTCTTAGAACTATCTAAACATGCAGTTCTTGTCCGCATAGCTCTTCTGTTGATCCACTGCTTCCTCCAACCTATCTCAAATCAAAACCATCTGTTCTTTCATCTCTCACAACATATCAGGACCAATCACAATCTTGTCCTCAATCCTGTCCCAATTGATAGGAACATGACACTTACGCCCATAAAGTGCCTCAAATGGTACCATACCTAGAGAAGCATGGTAAGAGTTATTATATGAAAACTCCACCAAGGGAAGATACTCTTCCCACTTGTACTTCTAGTCCATGCAGTACATTCAGAGAAAATCCTCAACCACTTGATTCACTCTTTCTATTTGCCCATCCATCTGAGGATGGTAGGTTGTGCTAAAATTGAGATGAGTACCCAAAGAAGCATTCAAGGTTGTCCAGAACCTTGATGTCATCTGAGTGTCTCTATCAGAAATAATAGTCTCCGGCACACCATGAAGACGAAAAATCTCATGCACAAACTTCTTGGCCAAAGCCAAGGATCCATCTTTCAAACTCCTTGGAATGAAATGAGCCACTTTGGTTAGTTTTTCAACTACAACCAAAATGACATCATGCCTCTACCTGGTCATGGGTAATCCTTGTACGAAGTCCATGTTGATGACTTGCCATTTATATTCTGGGATATCATGTGGGTACAATAATCCCGCTGGGTGGACATGCTCAGCCTTGACTCACTGGCCTTCCAAACAGTGGGCTATTAAGCTGTCACATCACGCTTAAGCCCTGGCCAAAAATACAATGGCCTCAAATCAGAAATCATCTTATTTACCCTCGGGTGACATGAAAATGGATCACAATGCATCTCCTCAAGTACCACTTTCCTCAACCCTACTCGGTCGGGAATGTAGATCCTGTTCTGGTATCTCAAAATACCATCATCCTCAAAATTGTATCCTTCAAAATGGTAATCAGATGGATCATTCTGCAAAGCTGATTTTACCAACTCATAATGGTCATCTCCTAGAATATTAAGTAACACCTGCTCTCTCAGGCGTGTCCTAGAGGTAGAGATAGCAGAGATGTGCCTTCGCTTGCTAAGAGCATCTGCCACTCTGTTATCTTTCCATTTAATGTATTCAATGCCAAAATAGTATTCTCTTAGAAACTCTAACCAATGTCTCTGTTTGGCATTCAGATTGGGCTATGTGAAAATATATCTCTACTTCATATGGTCTGTCTTTAGCTCAAAAGGTTTACCCAATAGGTAATGCCTCTACATCTATAAAGCATGTTAATAGCAGGCAATTCCAAATCACGTGGAGCATAATTAACCTCATGTTGTTTTAGTTTCTGTGACTCATAATCCACTACTCTTTCATCCTGCATCAGCACACCACCCAAACCCTCACCTGAAGCATCAGTAATCATAGTGAACTATCCATTAGGGTCAGGTACAACCAAAATAGGAGCGAACATGAGCTTATGTTTCAATAACTGAAAAGCTTCCTCAAATGTCTCTGTCCACTCATATCATTTCCCTTTTCTCTGTAGGGATGTAATGGGAGCAGGAATTTTGGAGAATCCCTCCATAAATTTCCTGTAATAACTAGCCAACCTCATGAAACTTCAAACTTCGCTCACATTGCTAGGAGCAGGCCATTCCAGTATAGCCTTAATCTTGGTAGGATCTACTGCGATTCCATCTGTAGATATGATATGCCCTAGATAACGAATCTCTTTCTGATAAAATGAGCACTTTGATATCTTACCATACAATTTCTTGTCTCTTAGACGATGTAAGACTATCCGCAAATGTTCTTCATGTTCCTCCATGTTCTTAGAGTAAATCAGGATGTCATCAATAAAGATCTCTACAAATTTATCCAAATAGTCTCTGAATACATTGTTCATAAGGTTCATGGATGAGGCAGGAGCATTCGTTAATCCAAAAGGTAGAAAAAAAAACTCGTAATGCCCATACCGTGTCCTGAAAGCAATTTTTGATATGTCCTCATCCTTAATACGGAGCTGATGATATCCATATCTCAAATCGATCTTAGAAAACATAGTAGCACCTTTTATTTGGTCAAATAATTCTTATATTCATGGAAGAGGGTATCTATTTTTTATGGTTACTTTGTTAAGCATTCTATAATCAATACACAGTCGCAAAGTACCATCCTTCTTCTTAACAAAGATCACCGAGGTTCCCCATGGTGATATGCTAGGGTATATAAATCCTTTGTCCAAAATTTCTTGGAGTTGAACCTTCAGTTCATACATCTCATTAGTAGCCATTCTGTATGGATCCTTAGATTGTGGCTCAGTTTCAGGCATCAAATCGATGGAGAAATCAAATTCTCTCTTTGGAGGTAGTTTAGGAAATTCTTCTAGAAATACATCCCAGAATTCTTGTAGTAAGGGAGAATCATTCTCACTAGGAGTTGCGTCAATGTCTTTGACATGAGCTACATATAACATAAATCCCTTCCTCTTTGCCCTTTTTAGCTGCATAGCAGAAATCTGCCTCAGTTTCATAGGTCGCTTCACACCTCTTATTACTATTGATCTTCTCTCATCATCAAAACATACAACTAATTTGTCTCTACAATATACAATTGCCTTATGTTCAGTTAACCAATTGATGCCTAAGATAACATCATATGATCCCAAAGGGGCAACATAAAGATTGACTTGCATGAGAAAACTAAGAAGTTCCAACTCACTGCATGATAAACACTACTCTACCCGACGCTTTGCCCTATTGCCATATTCTACAATCCAACGTTCAACCATAAATAAATCCTACTCTAATTGAAAGCCTAGATAGAACTTTAGGATCTACAAAGCATTCAGTAGCTCCTATATCTATTAAAATAGAAACATTCTGACCAAAAAGCTTACCAGTCATCTGGATAGGGGTAGCCTGAAAATCAGCTTGCCTGTGATCAATAGCTGCGTGAATGTGATGTTGTTCCTGAAAGCCTTTACGATCTGAATGTTGTGGACATCTAACAGAAAAATGATCACCCTCGCAGACAAAACACCCATCTCGGGGTCCCTATTTTCCGTCTGGTTTGTCCCTCCTATTTCCATACCTTTTGGAATCCCAGTTGTTTCCCTTATTCTGATTCTGGTTCTGAGAGTTCTTATAGGCAACTAAGGGTTGAAAAAAAATTATACTAATTTCATTGGCTCGGTCTTATCATTTATCACTTAACTGATACGTTCAAAACTAAAAACATAGGGAGCTACTACGGTGTTATTCTAGCAATGTATTGCCAAAAGAGAAAATGGCGTTCTAAAGTTTAAAAAATATATATATACATGCCATAATGTTTAAAGACAATACATACTAAACCACAAGGTGGAAACATAGAAGAAAATACAACAGCCGCGCAAAGGAAAACCAGTAAGGAAGCATCTTCCTACGGATTGAACTCTCGCCATACTCCATTTAAGGAGTGGTCCCATGCGCGATTTTCTTTAAAAAGCGGCATGAAAGTATTCCAAGATTTGCAAAGTGTGCTAGAGTATTAGATTAATACTCATTGAAATTATTGAAAATAAAGAACATGGTTGGTGTATCACTCGATGTTTTCCAAGGGAGAAAAGTCTTAAGCACAGCTCACGTGCAAGGGACGAAAAAGAGAATTTAAAACAAACAAAAGAAGAAAAAAAAAAAACCAAGCTGCAGCGCATAGAGGTAAAAGCTGAGGTGATTCACAAAACAACGCATTTCCCAAAACACAGGTGTCTACAGAACACATGACGATTTCCAGAAGTTCATTTCTTTTTGCTACTAAACACACTTGATCTTAAATGCAAAGAACTTTCGAAAGTAATTGAAATACTATCTATAAAGAAAATGGCATCATCAACTTCGTGTTTTAAGAAAGAAGATTTATCTCTAAGAAAAACACGGTAGATGTAAATAGAGGAACCTGGTAAGTGCCAAAATGTTCTTCCAGCGGCACTTGGTTGGTAGAATCTTCCCAAGTCTTCTCTGTTGTCTTCCTGAAACACGGTGCCTCCAATATCCTGCTCTATCTCTTGTTACCTCCTGTCATTTTTGTTCCCCCCTCCTCTTTTTTACCTCCACGTATTTCCCCCGTTTGAAGAAGAATATGTCCTCCTTTAATGCCCTGTCGCGTTGCCAACCGTTACTTTCTAAAAATAGCAGCTTCGTTCTAAAATTCTGCTAAGTGGGGAGAA
Source organism: Thuja plicata (assembly GCA_018584345.1). Classification (NCBI taxonomy): domain Eukaryota; kingdom Viridiplantae; phylum Streptophyta; class Pinopsida; order Cupressales; family Cupressaceae; genus Thuja; species Thuja plicata. The sequence continues at coordinate 8,781 of JAGRRI010037981.1, forward strand.
GATAGCCGCCATCTAGATTCCATAGAAGCATATTAAATCCCCCCATAATGTAAAAATATCATCCTATATTTATTATTCACATGGTGTCATGGCTTTCACCAATAAGTCATTTAGAGAATTTATTTGCAAGAAATAAGGCAATCAAAGTAAACGTATTAATATATTATGAGAAGGAAAAATAAAACGCTCCCATTTATTTCGTTCACATGCCCGCATTTAACTTTATAATTCAAGAGAAAACACAATATCTCTCAGTGGTGTGTGTGTGTGTGCAATCCAGACTATCGTACCCTCCAGAGCTGAGAGCTAGCCTTCCCTACCTCAACCACACCCCCGCCTTCATCCCTGCATCCATTCAACACACTCAGAGCCAAGAAAATGATATATAAATAATCAATTTAATTATTTAAATCAAACAAATTCATCATACTTATTTGTCAATCATCATCAATAAAATCAACACCTATTATTGAATTACGTCTTATCTCATCATTTATGCATGGATTCATAAAATATAACACATCTATTTACGCATCATCATTTAGTATCATTAGATTTTAATCATGATAAAGTATTTTAGAGTCAGAATTACCATAATTCAAAACATCGACGTAGTCAACTCATAACGACTAGGTCAAACAAAGTAAAAGGTCCCATAATAACCCTAAAGTAACGGAGTCTCAAAGGTTGAGTCGCGACATAGCGTTATAACAATATTATAATATATCCTCTTATTCAATTGTGTGTAATATTTAATATTAATATAGTTATTATTAATCATATATATTTTAATTATTAAATATTAATGTGTTTATTATTATTATTTAAATAGTTTTTTATGAGAGCATAATTTAAGATAGTATTAAAATAATATTAAGGGGATTTATTATATCTTGTTTCAAATTTATTATTGGAGGAAATTATTATGTTTCTAATTTAAATTAATTGATGGATTTATAAATTATGAATTTTTGATTTATTTTCAAATCCATATTTTGTTGTGAGAGAAAGTATTTATCTTTGGGAATTTAATTTTGGATTTTTTATGTGATGTCTTTTTTTTTTTTTTGATAAAAGTGACAAAATGCCACTAAACATTTTATTTATTTATTATAAAATAGTTACATAAGAACATGATTTAGGAGAGCATACTGGTAGGAAAGAACCAAAAAGAAAACCTCCAATTGTAGCTCAGTTTGATTACAACAAAAACCGCACAAAGCGCAACCCAGTTACAATATAAGAACTATGAACATTTACAAATGTAATGAATAAAAACTATCCAAAGTATACCCCTCAACCCCAACCATCAGTCAATAAGACCGTTTGATATACAATATGATCATCAATTGAAAGGATATCACCACCAACACACTGATCACTATGCACTAGAATAGTGCAAATAGAAAGAAAGCAATCCAGATTCAGTAAAGATACATTAGAATCAACTATATGCACAAGCCTCCCAAAATATTCAATGACATCATTTAAACCGCCATTCTACACAACTTTTTTGGAAACAATAAGAACGTCTCGACATAATTAACCCCACCATATATTTGCACTAAAAAAAAACATTAGTATCTAAGTTGATGTGAATACATGCTATAGGCATATTAAATAACAAGGAGACAAACAACAACCGTATAGACTCGCCAAGCATATTAAACTAATATGACTTAGAAAGACATGGCAACCAAGTATATACAATTATTATTTGCCCCCAATTAGAAAAATATGCCAACCAATGAGGAACATCTAAGAGTGCATCATATTAATAAAAGCACAATATTATTGTCCCAAATTATAAGGCCATATAAAAAGCACACCACACCAAAATAGAGTAAAAAACAAGGATCATAGACACTTGATAGACGTAGATATATGAGCCAAGTACATACAATCCTTGTTTACTCCATTCAAATAAAGTATGTGAGTCAAAAATGACATACACATTGATGCTCATAAGAAATGTGATCAAACAATGTTATTTTAGTAAAAGGAGATAACTCCCTCATAATTCAAGATAATATGTTTTGTCATTTTATTTTTGAAGATTAATTTTTTTTAATTCAACTTTATTTTTTTGATTTGTTGAATTTTAATTTATTGATTTTTAATTATTTTCAAAAATTCATGTTTTTCATTGTGAGGGAAATATTTGTCTTTTGGTCCAAATTTTAATTTTGAAAATTCTATTTAATAGTTGTTTTTCTTCTTTTTAGGGATTCTTTTGAAGATTTTTGAAGAAAGCTTTATCTTCTTCTTGTACAAGTTTTTGGAAAGTTTTAGAAACCTTTCTTCTAAGATTTTTTTTATAAATGAGGATTTTGTATTTCATTATTTTTGGAGAGGATTTTTTTTTAGAGAAGCTATGGAAATTTTATTTTAAAAGAAATTGTGATTTAATGTTGAAGGGAGTTGTACTTTTTAAGGGTTTGAGAAGATTTTATTTGTGGAATTGTTAAAGAACATTTTGGATTGAATTTTGTTTGGATTGAGAAAGAGGTTGTTATTGTGCATCAAGTTTGGCATTGGATTTCTTCGTCTTCTCTTTTGTTTTGTATTTTTAACTTGGAATTTGTAGGCTTGAGGTAGGGACTTAAATCCTTTTGTGATTTGGGTAAATATTGTTTATAAATGGTTTAGGAAATTTTTTTGTGTTTAAAATACTACAAAGAATCTACTTTTTGTGAAGTATTAAAGATTCAAAAGTATTATTTCATTTCTGTTGTTTTAACCTTTCTCCTTCCCATTTTTCTATAAAATGTTTATCGTAATTTGGTACATAATGTATGCAATTGGTCTTGAGAATGGTTTCATGATTAAGATACTATTTAGAATCTTTATTTTATGTGTGTAAAAAGTTATTTTAAATTTGAAAGTGGTGTTCTAATTTTTGTGCATTTATCTTTCTTCCTTTCCTTTTTTCTAGTGATTACATTTTGTATTTTTTGTTATTGGAGTTTCTTTCCTGAGTGCTAGAGCCTTTTTTATTAGGATTCTAGAAGTTTATCAACAAGATTCCAACTGGGTCTTCATCTGATTTCAATTTTTGGGTCTAGATTAAAGCCCAAGTGTGTCAAGCAGTTGAATTAAGTGGTCTATTTTCACTAGTAAGTTGTGTTTAATGAATCATACATTTGTTGTAGAATTAATGCAATTACATTGTATAATTCAAACAATTGTGTTGCATATTTCATACAATCACTTTGAATTCTTGTTCAATTGCATAAATTACCTATTTTATGAGAATTTTGACATGTTCGATTTGTAGAGATATATCAGAGGCTTAGGAACTAAAATGCCTTCTATTTTTATCAATTTTTATGTGGTTTTAATTATCAGATTTATGTGTGTTATGGATTTCATGCATCATATCTCAAGTATTGTTATTCAAACGATTCAATTAATTTTGTTGTATAGGGTTTAGGATTTCCAATGAGAAAGGCTAGTTAATATCCTAAACCAGATTCTTATGACTTTATTGTTGTCATAAATACATATTTATATGGTTTATGTTATTATTATTGGCTTATGCTTTGTCTTATTAATCATTTGAACTTGATTTATCATATTTATGGGATTTTTTTATTCATATGTTTTGTATACCTGTGTAAAATTTGTTTAGTTATGCATCATATAATGTATCCAGAATTTGTATATATAATTCTTATTTACTATTATGGTTTCATGGTGATATGATCACATGCATGATGTCCCTATTATATTAAAATGCATTCAAGTATATTTCTTGATTTGGATTTGGGACACGCCTATGAGAGAGGCTTTGTAAAAAGGGTTCATGAATTTGTTTCATTGATCTTGTATGATGTTATAGGTGCATTCAAAAATGATTCATATTTGAATTGCGTGATTATTTTCCTTTTTATTTTTTTTAATCTTTAAGCGTAGGTTATCTAGGTTCATAGTGGGGGAGTGGCTCTCAATGGGAGTTGAGGCTCTAAAGTGGTCATCCAGGGTAAGTCATTGATGGTTATAATCAACTGATAAATTACTAAATAAACTAGGAATAACACTAATTAAAACCATAATGGATGGGAATGGGACAATGCCTATTGAGTTGGCATAGTCATATTTCCTTGTCTTCGTGAAATATTATTTGGTTCCACATGAGTTCTCACTTGGGGGTTAGAGTCCAAAGACTGTCCAGGGTAACCCAAGAGACTTGGGGGTCAAGGTCTAGAGATTGTCTAGGGTAACCCAAGAGGGAGGTCTATGTGATGACACTCTTCCTACATATAGCCTAGGTTTCCTCCATAGGATTTGGTTGCCTTAGGTAGTTATTATTTGTGTTATTGGCAATTGTATCATTTTCATTGCTCTTGTGATTCATGATGTGGTCTTTCATCTTGTATTTAAATGTCACCCTCTTCCTTTTTTGTGGGTTTCTTCTTATGTGGGGGCCTTGTGTCCATCTCCTTGGCATGGTGGGGTAGGCCTGAGGGTTCCACATGGTCAGGTTGTAGTGACTCTCCTTCTATTGAGGTCTTTTGGACTTGTCCATGACTTGGATGGGTCTTGAATGTTGCACTTTTATTATTATTTCATGGAGAACTTCTTTATATTTGTACTTGAATATGTATTTGGTTACTCCATGAGGAGGATTGATGTAATATTATAATAGGTAGTTGTGATTAGATTTGAGATATCTTTATTGATCATAATATAAGATTTGATTATGTTGTAAACATATTAAGTTAAATGTTATTATATGTATAATATTATTGTTTGAAGTTGAAATGTTATTTCTATTGTGATGGAAAGAAATATATGAAAATTTACTATTGGTGTTAAAATGAACCTAAGGACAGTAATAATTTTATATGGATAAAGAAAAAATTCATTATGATGTGAGATAGTTAATTGGATGATGTTGTAATCATGTTGCTTAAGTAGCAACGTTAGGGAACCTTAGAGGACATAGGTTAGAGATAAATTTTTTACAAGTGTAGTTGCCATTGCACCAAATATTGACCTATCAATGTCTGATACTACCATTAGACTTGTAGAATTCATAGGAGGCAGTTAGTCCCTTATTCTGGATCTTGGTGATCAAACCTGTTGATGAGTTTAGGAGAGAATTCTTGGTAAGAGGTTATATTTTTATGGCCTAGGGAGAGAAGCCCATTGTGCCACCATTCATGTGCTATCCATTCTAAATGGATTAAGACGAATTGGAGTGCATCCTCTTCACTCATCAGATTGAGGGTAAAGCAGGTGTTTAATTTTTGTAGCCAAGCCTGAGCTGCAATTTTCCTTGTCCCGTCAAAATTTGGAAGTATCATCTTATTTATCTTATGTTTGATATCCTTATTTGTATACCTTTTTGTTCTCTTATTTGCCTCATGTTTTTGGCCTTTGAAATTTTTTGCAAATGTTATAAGCTCCCTTATCTCTGGTTCAAGGCTTGCATAGGCTCTGGCGTTATCTACAATACTATTTATGGGTTGTTATATTCCTTCTTCTTCCCTTGGTAATTATTCCCTTGGTAAGAAGGGTGGTTTGGGAACTCTTGAGGTTGATGACTCATTATTTTCCGAATGGTTAGAACTCATATCCCTCCCATTGGTAGAGTTGTTCTTGAGGTTGTTGATTGAATTTCCCATACTTTGCAGGGCTTGGAGGAGTGCTTGGTTTGTTTGATTTGCTTGTTCCATGAATGATCTCATTTCGTTGACTAATTGTTCATTCATTTTGCCTTTCCCCTTTCTTATATATACTTGCATGATCGATCCTCATAGGATGGCAGGATTATGCTCTGATACCACTGTAATATCCCTTATTCACTTGTGAAGGATTTGGGATTGATTTCAATTACTAGAGACTCCTTTCTATTTAAAGTGTATTCAAAATGGTTGGGGAGAGTGACACGCTTAATGGGAATTATCTCAATAATTTGATTGTTCAATAATACTTGTATGAAAGTGATAATTTATTTTCCCTATTATTGAATCTTCTATATAAAGTGCAGTGTAATTGTGATCCACGCTTATATATAAGCGATATTAAAATTGATTGCTATCTATATAGAATTTTGTAATTGATTACAAATCTAGAATATCTGATATCTACCTCATATGATATGTAATTTATGATATTACAGTTCCCGATGGGCTTCTTTATGAATCTATTTGTCTTTCTCTATGAATCCATTTATCTTTGTCTTCTATATGCTAGTGTATTAACCTACAGTTGTAGATCTCCAGAGCTGATTGTGTAAAATACCTAATATATCTTCTTTTTTTTCCCTTTAAAGTGACCTTGAATGTCTTCTTATACCTCGTGAATGGATATGATGCTTTCAAGAGGCATGCTTGTTGACTCTTCCAACATCTTTTACTTAAATCACATCACTTCTAACCGATGCAACCTTTTCTCATTTTGATTGCTATGACTTACGATTAGTCCCTTTACTAATCATTTCCATAACCATGAATGTCAAATTTAACCTATTTCTATTATCCTTGATCATATCCCATTCATGTTAGTATGAAGAACATTAAAATGTATTTAGTTTCTATATTCTATGTTAACGGAGTTTAATCTAATGCTATATATATGCCACCAATCACTCAATAACCTTCGGCTACTTATTTTCTAAGTATCTCGTTCACAATGCCCTTAACGAAGTATAATATCCTTCATAATCTTCTACATCGGTCTCTGTCTATGAGGGTATGCCATCCGCTCTAAATATTTTTATTAAGAGATTTGTTAACTCCCAATGATTGTCGACTGTGGATAGTAAATTGACTCGTCTCATTGGTATCAAGTGTTCTGATTCTATGACCCATGAATAAGTGTATTTCTTAGACTATGACCATTGCTTATGGCTAACGATCTGAGTTTGTAGTTTCGCTATCTTGTCACTGTTTACAAGTCGAAGGTGATAACTCATTATCCCTTTACTTCTAAACAACGATTATGAATGCTTGCTCATCGTATGAACAGATACTCTCGGGATTGCACCATCTTAAGATGTTCACAGTGAATACTTTTAACATACTGGCCAATTCTTATCATGTTGACATGCCACATAATTTGTATCGACAATGTAAGTGGCCACTCCATAAGCCAAATCCCTTGAGCCTTAATCGATGTTATTATAGCGTTACTCTATTCATCATTAGTCTTATTATTGGCAATCAATTATATTTTCAACTTAGTCAATTTGTAACATTAGTTTATCTGATCTTCAAACCAAGTTCATCAAATATATATTATATATGATATATTACATCTTTATGTTGTTATATTATAATATACATATTATGATGATATTTGATAAATTATTATTTAATATATTATGTTGATGTGTATTATTTATTTATTTATTATATCTTATTAATTAGTGTATTATATTTCTTCATTATTATCTTAATAATATAGTTTAATAATAAATATTATAATTTATTATTATTTTTATTTTGTTCATCAAATTATTTATATTATTTATTATTAATTTCTAATCGTATCTCGCTCCTGTGTGAGTGCATCTCGCTATGCCTGTAGCCCATCTCTCTCCTCGTGTATGTCCCGCAGCTGCTGATTGGTCCCTACGTGCGTCAGTTAGAGTGATCTCAGTTGCTTTGTCAGAGAATCCCACATCCCACCTGAGGAAGATCCTCCTCTATCCCCTGACCCCACCCTTGTACCTGTTGGTCCTAATGGTACATGTCCATCTGGCTGTGGCCCTAGGTCCTGTCCCCCTCCATCCACATCCACATCCACCCCATCCTTCCCACTTCATGATCTCCCTCCTCTCCATCTCCTCTCTCTCCTCCCCGCGGGACTCGTCTTTGCGGAACCACTACTGGTGGCCCCCTCCCTAGCCTTACTCTAGGCCCCACCCTCTATGCAACGTCCACCCTCCCTCAAATCCCTCTCACAACTAAGGTTGTGGATCTCCTAACCCTGTCAGCCTCTGGTGCTAAACCTGTCCTCCCCACTTCTTGTGGCCTTCAAAACCAGGCTCGATACTCCTGAGTGTTGCCTTTGTCCGTCGATCCTCCCTACCAATCCCACTGTATGGACTGAATAGCCCTCCTGACTGCAATAAGTCCATGTTTTTCCAAGGGCTTCCTGAACTCCGAACTCCTCTCCTTGGTAATCCTCTAGTACCACCTCTCAGCATCTAGGACTCCCTGTGTGAAACCAAACTACCGAGCCACTCGTTCTGGCTGATACTGCTCAATAATACAGTCCCATCACCCGATCAGGGATGTGGGCATCATCACAAATAGTAGTTGACCCTGGTCCTCCGCTCAGGGTCCTGCTCTCGTGAAGGGTCTCCATGTGATACCATCTCTGATTCCATCTATGACCTCTCTCCAATAATTCATGTCATGCACATCGTGGTATGTAAATGACTCCCCCCAGTTGTACACCATAGGCTGATCCGCTTGTCTCCCCGTCCTGCCTACCGACCGGATCACTGCAATGTGCTCCCAGCCCCATACCTGGAGTAAGGTGGTAAACCCTATACTCTTGCCATGTCCTGATGCACCCTGATATACTATATAGTGTAAGTCCCTGTAGGTCTCAACTAACATCAAGGCTCCCCATGCTGCGGGTACGCCTACGTCAATAATCCTCATGCTCATAAGAATCAGTGCTATAGTCACACTGGTCCCTCCCGTGTTAGGGGCAATGTACCCTGAAACTAATCCGCACACATAGAAGTACACTCATCTTGCGGGATATGCATCTAGATGACAATCTAGGGCCAGCTGTCCGTGTCGCCACAGACACTAGTAAATTTGACTTCAAATTTCGACGAAAATTGGTCAAAATTTTGACAGTAATTGGTCGAATTCACGACCAAACCTTTCGTCATTTTTTTTTTGTCGCATTTTCGACGTTTTTATTATTGGTCGCAATTGCGACCAAAATTGAGGTCAAAATTTTGACTATAGCTCTTGTTTAATTTGACAAGAATTAACGTCGAAATCTTGGTACAATGGTCGAAACGAGTTGTGGAATTGGTCAAAATTGTGAAATCCCATTGGTGGAAACCGTGACATTTTTGTCGAAAGCTTTTAGTGGAATGGTCGAAATTTCGACCACTGTTTGGTGGAAATGAACCATGGCATTGGTCTAAATTGCAACCATCCCATTGGTGGAAACCATAGTATTTTTGTCAAAATCTTTTAGTGGAATGGTCGAAATTTTGACCAATGTTTGGTGGAAATGCACCTTGACAATGGTCAAATTTTTGACCATCCTATTGGTGGAAATCATAGCATTCTCGCCGAAATCTTTAGTGGAATGGTCAAACTTTCGACCACTGTTTGGTGGAAATGAACCATGGCATTGGTCAAAATTGCGACCATCCTATTGGTGGAAAGCATAGTATTCTTGTCAAAATCTTTAGTCGAATGGTCGAAATTGCGACCAATCGTTGGTAGAAACGAAACGTGATAGTGGTTGAAATTTTGACCATTTTATTGGTGGAAAGCATAGCAATTTTGTCGAAATCTTTAGTCCATTGGTCGAAATTTCGACCAATGTAAATTTAAAAAAAATAAAAATTTGACCAATTAATTTTTTTTTTAAATTCTACTTGGATTCAACTGTGTAGTTTTTTGAGTCAAACTCATTGACCTTTGATTCATGAGTAGTGGTTTACACAAACCCATCTCTCATGAGAATGAATGGTGCACTCGAGTTGGAGTCGTACTGGGATGGGTGACCTCTCAGGAAGTCTCGGTGCTTCACCTTTGTGAGCATCACCCAGAACCAATGAGTGCTAAGTGTTCCATTCATTCTCATGAGAGATGGGTTCATGTGAACCACTAGTCATGAATCAAATGTATACCTCTACTTTTGAAGATACATATCCTGATCTCAAATAGAAAAAGTAAACTCATTTGGAACCCATTTCAGAAGTGAAGGATGATGTGGTCCAGGTTATTAAGTGAGACTGAATGCTTTGTTTTTAAGTTTTAACACAGAAAATTATTTCAATTCCTTCAATCCAGTAATATTG
>JAGRRI010038016.1:0-31343 GCA_018584345.1 Thuja plicata
GTCGCATAAAATAAAAAAATATAAAAAAAACAATAAACCTATATTTAGAGATGCATTTTGACTGCCAATGGTTATACTGATTTTGATTTTTGATCGTGCATAAAATATTTTATATCTCAGGCGCAAGCTATTTAACAATAGCTGTCACTATCACCGTGGAGCATTAAACGGAAGCAGGTAAGCAGGGTGGCGAGGCAACGTATTTATTTGTTTGCAGCTGGTAACCAGCTCGTCCATCATGCTTTGTTGATTTGATTGATTGCCGGCGGACAGGATGGCTCGTCACTGCTTACGGCAATACTGAGATTTGACGTTTTAGTTGATGGACGAGCGGGCATGTATGGGGGGATGGTATGGCACCGTCCCATTACGTTTTAGTTGCAGGTTTAGACGTTGCCGCTTTAATGTTGCTCAAATGAATTTTGTACGGAACTCTGTGGCCGTAGTATGCACTCCCAGCTGTCGAAAGATGATCTAAATTTTACGTACAACAACAGCATTATTTTACCTCAAATAAATCGTTTATTAGAGCTCCATTATTAACTGCCATTATTAGATTTGCGTCATGCGTGCCACCTTTCGATAAAACGATGACAGTAAATGCGCAAATGAAAATGAGTTGGCAAAGATAAGATCAAGGACAGTTCGTTTTGATTTATTCTTTGTTTACCTAAACCTTTTCAGATATCAAGAAAGTCTATCAATTCTGTCGCTGTTCCAGCGTCTCTGCAAATATTCTATAGCTCAAGGAACATTGAGTTATGGCTCCTAGAAGAAAAGTTATGGCTCCTAAAGGAAAGGGAATAACCCTAAACGATTTTCCAGATAGCTTGCTTAGTTTTATTCTAAGTAAAATTCCCTTGAAGCAAGCAGTAAGATGTTCTATCGTCTCTAAAAGATGGAAGTTCCTTTGGATGTTCTTACACCAACTCAAATTTTCTGAGGATTTTTTCTCTTCTTCGTATACTCCTTTTGAATTTCAAAATATAATTGACAAAGTTTTTGAGCTTCATACTGGTCCTCTTGAACTTCTTGAAATCATCGACCTCAAATTCCTTTGCCGATATGATAAGATTTGTGAGTGGATTCACCGAGCTGCAGTGAAAGATGTGAGAGAGATTAGAATTGAATCACATCTTTCTTTTTTAAAAGTTCCCAAATCTATATTTTTATGCCACAGGCTGAGATCATTGGCACTCAAGAATTTCCTTTACACAGACACACCCCACTGTTTTTGTGGCTTCGCCAACCTGACTACAGTCAGTTTTTATAACGTGAGGCTGGAGGGCAAGGCCATTGAGCTCATGGTTCAATTATCTCGAGTTTTAGAAATTTTAATTCTTCGTAATTGCAATGGACTTCAGAAATTAAAGATATGTTCTGATACTCTTATTTCTCTCAATATTTCCTCTGTATTTAATTCAATAAAAGCAAATTGTCCTCTATTAGTGAGTCTTACAATAGACGTCATGTCGACAATAGATGGATGGCTTCAATTGGATATCCAGGAGATGGAATTCTACTTGCCAGCGTGTCTAAATCTAAGCATAGGCGCACCACTTGACGCATTTACAGCTCTAAAAAGAGTCCGAAAAATTGCCTTCGTGAATGGGATTGCGTTTATGCGCAGTGTAATGATACTAGGAGAATTTCCCAATTTAGAACAACTCTGCATAAACAAGGCTGATTGGTTCACACAGGTGAGTATTTAAAATATTATTTGATCTCAAATATCGTGTTTCTAGGTTTTTAAACAAAGTGGTAGTGTGGCGAACCAAAATGTTTCCATCATTAAAATTGTTAACCAATGCTTTAATAATTATTGCATTTTGCTTGTAATTATTCCTTAGGGTTGCTCGTACTCTGTTTGAATCTTCAATTTAAAAATTAGGAGACGGAAATTTTTTTGTTTCGAAAATTGCTACTGCATGTTTGGTATGTCTTCTTCATTATTTTTTAATGTAAATTATTGATATCTTGCTCTGTTCTGATGGTCCATTTCAGATTTGCCTCCTTGGAAGTGACGAGGCAATTTTACCGATGAAGAATATAAAGCGAGTTCATCTGATTATCACCAATTTTCGTGACCCCATACCTCTGATTACTTGTCTTTTTCAGCTCGCTCCTGCACTGAAAACTTTGTTAATTTTCCGGAAGAAAGGGTTTGACGGAATTCTCGCCCTGCGATATGTGAACAGCTTGTTGAATCTTCGGCGAACATCGATAGAAACTGAAATTGTCTTATCACGAAATACGTTTAAGGAAGTGAGATGCCTCAACTGTCCTCTTGACGATTTGATCTGAGTAAAGAACACAAAATTTCTTTGGACACTAGAGGAGGGTTTATTTAGCGTTTGTATTTACACTTATATTTTGGTTGATTTTGCAGTGGAAAGGATAAATGGTTATTACATGCTCAAGATAAGAAAGTATGTGTAATATTTTGGTACTCCATGAGTCGAGAATGAATCTGAATTTTATAAACTAAGATTGGATGCATTCGCTGTTATACTTTTGTTTTGTCCATTAATCTCTTGCTGTTGTGAAAATCTTAACAATAGTTTTAATTTATGAAAAATATATAAGTAATTTTTATTTAAAAAAATTAAATTAAATTTTATTTTCAATTATTTTGAAATTTTTTTGCATGAGAAACTTTTGATAAAATATCTATTTTATTTTTAGAAATTTAAAGATATTTTTGTTTTAGAAATCAATAATAATCAGGAAAAGGAGGACAATCTAGGGTGTTTCTTTTATCTATTGTCTTTCACTAGTTTTTTTTTTTTTTTAATTAACGCCGCAGCACTTTTATTTGTCTTGTTCTTTTCTTTCTTTTTTAGCTCTTTTATTTGTCTTGTTCTTTTCTTTCTTTTTTAGCTCTTGATTCATTGTTCCTTTTGCTGTACTGTTCAGTCCCTTAGACCTTTGTTGGTCTTTTGTTGGACATTAATAAATTTATCTTATCTTATCTAAAGTTTAGATATTTATTTAATAATTTTATATTATAAGACTTCAATTTTAGTTTCTATTATTTTTGTATTGTTTTTGTTATGTATGAAAATGACCTAGGTTCCTGGTCATTTGGATCATTATCGTTCATTGTTGGATTTTTTTCTATCTAAAAATGATCTTTAGTCCTTCTCACGTCTTTTTCTTGTTTGTTTTTTGTTTGTTGTACCTTTCAAGTCCCTTAAACCCTTGTTGGTATTTTGTGAGACGTTAATAAATTTATCTTATCTTATCTAAAGTTTAGATATTTATTTAGTAATTTTATATTATAAAACTACTATTTTAGTTTCTATTATTTTTGTATTATTTTTGTTATGTATGAAAATGACTCCTCTAATAAGAATAGAGAGCTTTCATTTTTATAAACCAAATGATCCTTATATGGAATAGTGCTTATTGAAGCATCATAGTATTTTTAATTTTTTTAATATTATTATTCACTGTTTAAATTTGCCATAACTTCGGTATTAAATAATTTTTAAAATTAGAAATTTAAGGTTGAATAAATATCAAAAATATAATCTATAGAAAAAATTTTTAAAGTAAAAAATATATTTTATTATAACATTATACAATTATTTAGTATTTGAAAACTAAATGTTTGTTATTATATTATAAAAAGTCTTAAAATTTAAAAACATTCTCATATAATAATTATATGAAAGCCTTAATTAATATTTTTGAGTTTTTAAATATAGAAATTTTATTTTTTAATAACTTCATTTTTTATATAAATAACATTATAATTCACAAAATTGTTAATAAGATATTGAATTATTTTAATATAATTATTTTACAATGCATTAAATTATTAACAAATACGGTTTTAAAATTTTAAAATTTTAAATATTAGAATACATTTTAAAATCTATCCATTCTATCCATTTTGAAATATTAAATTATTCTTTCATAATTTAATTTATAAATATTTGCTTAGACTTATAAAGGTTATTCAGTCTATTTTGGGTCAAGAGTTTATCGTGGAGAACGTTCTCTGCTCATTGTATATTATAATGTATTTTTTTCTGTATAGTTTCGTTCACCTTACGTGTCTGTCTCGGATTGCCCTCGGCAGAATATCATACTTCTATTAAGAACTCCCTGCATGCGCAGTCATATACAGTAACAAATTATTTATTTATTTATATAGTTCGTTATTTCTAATTATGTTTGCTACATGAATAAAACATAGTAATTGTGAAGTTGTAGGAGTCAGTCTAATTGATTTGCTCAACTTAAGCTTTCTTTCTTATCATATTCTCTTTAGTCACACAACGTTCGGCAATACTAGTAATGGGTAAGACATTGGAATTTCCAAATTTTTAAGTGTTTTAGAATCAATTGTCAACTCTCTTCTAAAATGTTTAGAGGTGATTTTGAAATATTTAGATCCTTCTCATGCTATTTTATATTCGTTTCAAGATCACCCACCGATATTTAATTCTGCTCAATGAAGTCTTCCATTCTTATAGTTTAATACGAAGCCCATCAATTCTGTCGATGTCCCAGCGTCTCTAAAAATATTCTATAGCTTACGGAAGATTGAGTTATGACTCCTCATATAAACGGATTAATGAAGGAAATAGGGGAGCAACAGAAAGATAGACAAACTGAAAATTATATTAATCAGACTGAAATATTACATATATTAAATATTGTTGGAAATGACTCGTACTACTCAGCCGTACGGGTGAGTTGACCATACGATGGTCACCATACGGGTGAGTCCATTGTATGGGTGAGTTCATTGTACAGAGGCGTAGAGGCAATCTCAGCATGTACAGTGGACCGTACGGCAAAGGTATTTCACCGTACGGATGAGTCTACCCGGTGGCTGTCCATTTGTGCTAGAGGTGAGGTGTTGATACCGTACAGTGTGCAACTAGTACCGAAGAGAGAAGTCACTGCACGACAAGACCCGACGGAGGCAAAAGTGCCGAAGGGAGAAGTCACCGTATGACAAGACCTGGCGGAGGAAAAAGTGCCGAAGGGAGTGACCTGAGGTGAAGGGAGTCTCCGAGGCGAAGGGAGTGACCCGAGGCTAAAGGGAGTGACTGGATGCCAAAGGGAGTCTCCGAGGCAAAGGGAGGTAACCGATGCCAAAGGGATCGTCAATTGGAGGAGTGCCAAGGTTGCTAGTAACTGTTTCATTGAGCGGTAGTTGCTATACCAAATTCTATAATGAATCACAAAGTGTATAAATGTCTGTGGAATTCATTACAAATTTGAGGCGAGTAGCATGGTGCTATGTCAAGTTGATTGTAAGGCAATCTGAGCCTGTGTAACAATCCAGAGTGCATTGTATGTAAATCTTTTTACTGTAATACAAAGTTGCTCGAGGGTTTGTTGGCTAGTGGGTTTTTCCCGAAAGGGTTTTCCCACGTTAAATCTGATGTTTTCTCTATGTGTTTTGTGTCTGGTAATTCCATATTTTATTGTCTTGCACATCTCGGAGATATAGTTTCTTATTTACTTGTTAATTTGGCATTCGGAAAGCGTTTTCGCACTGTTGCTTTCCTAACAAGTGGTATCAGAGTCTGGCCAGTTGTGTTATCCTTGTTGGGTAGGGTTTGGTTTTTTGTGCCAATTTGTTTTCAGTGGGAGTATGCAAAGTTTTTGTTTGTATATTGAGATGGCTGGTACGTCGGGAAGAATAGACATTGAAAAGTTCAATGGCACAAATTTTGAGTTGTGGAAACTTAAAATTAAATATGTGTTGGTTGATCTAGATCTGTGAACTGTTGTGTCTGCTGCGAAGCCTAAACACATGAAGCAAGAAGATTAGGATATAGTAGACCAGAAAGCCAGAGGACTCATAAGATTGAGTCTAACAGATTATGTTCTGTTGAATGTCCATGAAGAGAAAATAGTGCATTTCTTGTGGAAGAAGTTAAGAGACATTTATCAGGGAAGGTCCTTGGTAAATAAACTCTTCCTGAGAAAGAAATTGTACTCCTTGAAGATGGATGAAGGCACAGTTGTTGCAGATCATCTGAATGCATTCAATATGGTTATTGCACAGTTGACATCTGTTGGTATAACCATTGGTGAGGAAGAATGTTGTATGCTCTTGTTGTGTTGCTTTCCTGATTCGTGGGACCACTTGGTGATGGCTATTGGAAGTACTACTACCCAATTAAAAATGGATGAGGTAGTTATTGCGCTCTTCTCAGAGGAGATGCGGAGGAAGACTTCTGAAGTGGCCAAAGAGGCTCTCTCTGTTCGAGGCAGATCAAAGGATGGAGACAAATGGGAGGACAAGAAGACTAGGTATTAAGTCTTCTAGAAATAAGTCCAAAGTGAAGTACTGGAACTGTGGGCAGATTGGTCATGTCTAGAAGGACTGCAAGGAGAAGAAGAAGAAGAAAAGGGATGACTCTTCGAGTTTTGAATCTTCTCAAAATGATAAAGATGTTAGTAGTACTGCTTTGGCCTAGCGTCTCTAAAAATATTCTATAGCTTACGCAAGATTGAGTTACAACTCCTCAAAGAAACAAATTAATGAAGGAAACAGGGGAGCAATAGAAAGATAGACAAACTGAAAATTATATTAATTAGACTGAAATATTACATATATTGAATATGAGTGAGCCTCAGATCTAACATTCAAAGTACAACTTAATATAAAATAATATTTTCCATACTGCATGAGAAAATAACTGATGTGATGTGAGCAGGTAGGAGTACAGATAGAAATCATTTCGAATCCTGTCAAGACTTGATATCTTTGCAAATCTTCAATGTTTGGTTCTAATGTTGGACATTTGGATGTCCATACAGAGGATTTCATGCTAAATGTAGTGTTGGGTGGTTGAGATTACAATCTCTAACAATTCCCCTTAATCTCAACTATAAATTCCAATTTTCTTCTTGACTTCTTTTGCTAATGCTTCAACATCTAAAATCTTCAAATTTTAAAGATCAAACCTAGGAAATCCTATTATGCTATTGGGATGCTCTATCCATATTGAGCTCTGCCCCTTTTGGTTATCCGTCCATAGTAGGTTCAGGTGTGAACGCAATCTTTTTCAACACCTCCCACAGAGTCACCCTACAGGTGCTTGGGGGATCCCATTGGGCTCTGCTGGCCTCAAACATGCTTATAGAAATTCAGAAACAGAATGCTACAACATTCAATCATTTTACTTCTTTATTTGTTAATAGCATTGCACACTTGATATCCTCCTCTAATCCTGATCTCTTTTATCAACTCCTTATTTTTTAAGGAATCTCTTAACCTACACAACAACCTCTCCTCCCTCAACCAAGACAATTACTCATAGACTTCTAAAACTTTATTTAATCTACAAAATGAACTTCAAAGATGGACAGTGGTAACAATGCAAAACATAGGACATCATCCTCTTGTTTCTCATAAAAAAAACTTCATTCATAACTTACCTTTGATTAGAATTATTTCCTTCTACCAGTGAATCACCTTCTTCGGTCCTTAGTGACTTGAGAAACCTCTTTCTATTGATACTGCTACTGCAATAATTGATTCTCTAACAACTGCGGTTGTTATCTTTACTTTCTATCATCTTTTCTTGGATATATTGCTCCCTTCATTCTCTAACTATGATCACTCAATCATTACAATGATATCTTCAGCCAACTTGAAGCAACTCACTCGATCCCAAAACCAATGATTCACTCCAATCAAAACTTATTTAACTGACTGTGTTGCTCTCTTTTCACTTTGATGGCGTTCCTTACTCTTTCAGCTGTATTCAAATAACTTATTTCTATTGCTCTTGAATTTTCTTCGGACTTCTTAAAACCATCTCTCTATCTTCAGTGATGTACATATTTCTTTGACTTGCAAAAGTTTCGTTTTTTTTGTCTAACCACCATTTAACCCCTTTTTAATGATTGGGCAGTATTTCATCACTTTCAACCCATGTTTCTTTTCAACATTTTTAAAAACTTAGGCTGTGATCACTGTCTTCACCTTCATTTTCCCATGCCCATTAAAATTTCCTCTTTTGCATCCCCCTTATCTTACGTGATCCTTTTGATACAGACTAGCTCCAATATACATGATCAGCTACTGGGGATAACTCTTTTCTCCTAGCTTTATTGAAACCCGCAATCAATCTTCTTTACACAGTAATACTGACTGCCTTTTTCCCCTTAAGAATACAATGAATTCTACACTGACAGTGACCAAACTAGTCTTCAAACCAACACTCCCCCAGATCAAACCACACCCGACTAATAGATTCAAACATTTGAGAGAGGTTCGACTCTCCTAAGGGAGAAAAGACTCCTTAAAAGCTTCTAACATTCTTTCACGGAGACATTACAAAGACAGAGCTTCACCTTATTAAATAGAATATAGTTACATTTAGGTCTTTCATAAATACCTTCCCTTTTGAACAATGACTTCTTTAAAAAACAACAGATTTGCTTAACTTCGAGTAACATGACCGAACAAGGTTGTGATACCACATGAAGGAAATAGGGGAGCAACAGAAAGATAGTCAAACTAAAAATTATATTAATCAGGCTGAAATATTACATCTATTGATGACTGAGCTTCATCTCTAACATTCTAAGACATCATTAATCAACTCCTTTTCACAAACCCTTACAGCTCTGCCGAGCTAGACTCTTTCCAGAGAGTGATTAGCAAAACAAAGTCATGCAATATATAGAAGACTTAACAACCATGGAGGAGGACAACTTAATATAAAATAATATTTTCCATACTACACAAGAAAAGAGCTGATGTGATGTGAGTAGGTTGGAGAAGAGATGTACATCATTTTGAATCCTGTCAAGATTTAATATCTTTGCACATGTTCAATGTTTGGTTATAATGTTGCAGATATGGATGTACATACGAAGGATTTCATGCCGACTGTAGTGTTGGGTAGTTGAGATTACAATCTCTAACAATTAACTCTAAACAATTTTCCAGATAGCTTGCTTAGTTTTATCCGAGTCAAATTCCCTTGAAGCAAGTAGTAAGACTTTCTCTCAGGGCCCGTTTGTTTGTTGGAAGATGGCTGGAATTTGAAAACGGGAAGATGTATTTTTGTACGGCCAAATTCTCATTTTGGTCCAAAATGAGAATTTGGCAAATTTCAAAAAAAAGGTGGAATTTGCCAAATTCTCATTTTGGACCAAAATGGGAATTTGGCCGTACAAAAATACATCTTCCCGTTTTCAAATTCCAGCCATGTTCTCTTGTCTCTAAAAGATAGAAGCTCCTTTGGCTGTCCTTACACCAACTCATTTTTTTTAATATTTGTTTTGTCTTCCTCGTGTAATTTTTTTTGGATTTCAAAATATAATTGACAAATTTTTTGAGCTTCATTTTGATCCTCTCAAACATTTTGAGTTCATCAACGTTAAATCCTTCTATATAAATGATAAGATTTGTTAGTGGATTCACTATGCTGCAGTGAAAGATGTGAGATATTAGATATGAAGTTAAGGAATCACATCTTTCTAACTTTGAAGTCCCCAAATCTATATTTTTATGCCACAGACTCAGATCATTGGCACTCAAGAATTTCCTTCTCACAGACATACCTCATTGTTTCGATTGCTTCGCAAATTTGACTATGGTCAATTTTTATAACATGGGGCTGGAGGACAAGAATATCGAGCTCGTGGTTCAATTATGTCCAGTTTTAGAGATTTTAAGTCTTCATTATTTTACTGGAATTAAGAGATTAAAGATATGTTACAACAGTGTTTTTTCTCAATCTTGTAAAAAAAGCAAAATGCACTCTATCAATGAGTCTTACAATAGACGACATGTTGAAATTGGGTGGATATCGTCTATTGGGTATCCACGAGTTGAAATTCCACTTCCAAGCATGTCTAAATCTATGCACAGATGTACCACTTAAGTATTTACAACTCTAAACTGGATTGTTATATTCTATAATTCAGTTATAGATTAACTGCTAACAAATTTCAAGAATAGAAACAAGAATAATGTTTATTTATTTAATTAATAACAATCTATACTTTTAGGCTGATTAAGAGTAATAAACAAGCATGAACAATGGAATCAAATTCACATGAAATCAATAACTAATAACACTCATATACGTAGTAAATCTAGATGGGAAAAACCTACAAACATGTTTATTCAGCTTCAGGAGAAAGAACTCATATAGTAGATTACAAGATTGCAATATTAATTATACATAGATAAATTCAGTCTCACAATCTTTCTTTTTTCCTTTTCTCAAACACTAGATCACTAACTTGTGCTAATAAAATACTATATCCTAACCTCAACAAATGGGCTCCATTTGTAAGTTTTGACTCCAAAAAAACATTGTTAACACCTATTTTAGATAGCAATTTTATATTTAGACAGATTGCATGAATTATGCCTTCTACAAAAAACTACGATTTCATCCTAAACTCTGGGAAAAGTAAATTGAAGTTTAAACTTCCTCATTCATACTAAAAAAAGATTCAAAATGCAAACACCTTTCAAGCAACATGCAAATACCTTTCAAGTTACAAAAATCAACACTCTCTCTTAACGAGGAAGATATTTTGCACAACACCCATCTTATCTATGCAGTATCCATACTTTTCCTCCACCAAGGTAGTGGCTAGGATGTTTGTAACTTGCTCGTCCGTAGGAATGTACTGCAATCTCACTATCTTATTTCACACACAATCTTGTATGGAGTGATACTTGATTTTAATGTGTTTTGAGTTGTCTTGAAACACTAGATTCTCAAGGAGTTTGATACAACTCTGATTATCATAGTAAATGATTGTCAGATCTAGCTGCTAATAAAAATTGCAACTATAAGTTTCCAAAGCTAGATAGCCTCACATGCATCCATATTGGTTTTCATATACTCGGTCTCTATAGAACCCAGTGCAATTTCCTTCTAGTTTTGACTATACCAAGGGATTGCTTCTAATCCCAATCTAAAACTACACTCTAAAGTGCTTTCCTTGTCAATCGTATTACTTATCGAATCTACATCGGTGAACCCCTCAAGCTTCACTCCATCCTATTGAAGAAATAGAGCAAGGTATGTGCACCAAGTTGTGAGTCAAAAAAGTGGACACATGAAAAAAAAATTCAAATTTCATATAACCCGATCGGGTTATTGTGAATTCAAAATTGTTCTAGGCTTGGTAACCAAGCCTAGAAAATATTATTAAAAAACTCAATATGTCTTAGAACCCGATTGGGTTATGAGATGTTTCTAATAACCCGATCGGGTTATTAGAAACATAATATATTTTGTAAATCCTGCAGCTTAGGCCATTTCTAACGCCTAAACCATGGAGTAGCAGAGTGAAGGAGGGCAAAAAAGCATCAAAACTTGATCGTGCTTTGAGGAAAACAACATTTCTTCTATAATTTTGACATTTTCAAGCAATGGTGCTCCGTAACAAAGGTATGTTTTATTGTTTTTGTTTTTTTGTTATTTTTTTCATTTGTAATCAAATTAGGTTATGATATTGATTTTTATTTTTTAGTTTAATTTCATATCAGATTCATCAAAAAACCCAAGAACAAGAAAAAGAAATAAAAGACCACCCCTCATAAACCCTCCTCAAAATTCTCCTTGTCCACCACCATCGCCACCTAAAAACCCTCCTCAAAATTTTCCTCGTCCACAACCATTGCCACCTGTAGACCCTCCACATGTGCCATTAGGTCGTGTAAATGCAACACAAGAGGAAATTGTACAATGCCTTAACCAAAATAGTGCACAAATTATTATATTAGTCAATAGGTTGAAGGCTTCCAGTCTTCAACATCACTCTATCCTCGCCACTACATTAGAACAAATGTCTAATAGTGCAAATGAGGTGTCTCAAAAGGTGACAAAATGAGGTTCATGGAGGAATAGATGTCGTACATATTATACTGATACCATTTATCATATGAGGATGTGAAAAGAAAGGCCATACAATAACATGACATATGTGCCCTTTTTACTGATCCTAGTACTAGCACCTCCCTAGAATATAATACAAAATGGTTTCCTATACATTGGTGCACCCATAGGGGGATGAAACTAGCCTTTTGGGATAGGTGGTACATTGTATTTGGCCAACTACCTTGTAATAATAATGAGGTGCCATTATATTTTTTGAGGAAGCTATATTGTGAGTTTATCCTCGGTGAGAAGCCAAAAATAATTTGAATTTCATGACTTCCAGGGTAGAGGGAGAGGCTTTGTGCAGGATAGACCTGGGGCACATAGGATTACACGACCACAAGAGAGGAGGCGTACTACAAGAGGAGGCATACTACGAGAAAAACCCGCATTAATGTTGTGGTCCCAGTAGTGGTGAAGGAGTCTATGGCTATACAGACTCTGCATGCAGTTGCATCATTGCCTGATGTCATTATCCAACATGTCACTCAGTTAGTTGGAGGAGAGGATGGATCAGTGCCTGTTCCACCTCCATCTTCATCAGATGCGCAATTAGGATCATCATATACCACACAAGATCCATCGTCATTAAATTCACCATTAGGATCATCTCAGCCCATGCCAGCTCCATTATCATCAAATACAATTGTAGGGTCAGCCCAGCCCATTGAGCATATTTGCATCAATTGTAATGGTATATGTGATGGGGTAGATAGTCATGTGAGTGTAGATAGTTCAACATCCCATTCATGTGTACATTGCGGGAGAAGATGTCATGCATCCACTACTGAGGATATGGCCATCACAAATGATCTGATGACAATGGTGTTTAGAAGAGAGTAAACACAGGTTTGTTTAAATTTGTGTTTTGACATGTGATTTTAATTAATTACCTAAATCTATTAAAAGGAAATAAATTTTTATGTATAGAAGAATCTAAATTGATACATGAATAATATGCATTGCAGGGTGCAGTTGGTGGTATGAGCACACCAAGGAGTGCTCGTTCTAGTACACGTGGATGGGTAGCTCGAACAATTGAGGTAATGTTTTATAAATATTCATAAAATAGAATAATACATTGTTTTCAAATATCATATCTTTATAATTTGTATGGTGGTAACTTAGCCAGATTATCAACTTTTGACAATTTTACATTATTCTTGTATCTTTGTTGCAAATATTACCTTTCCGACTTCTACTACATCATTTTAAGATCACAATGAGCTTTTTACAGCATATGTGAGTATTACATCAATATTTAACACCTTTTAATCCATGAACCCCCAAATTGACCTTTTAGACCAATTGTGACAGTAAGGCATTACATAGCATCCCAAATTACATAAAGTGACCCTTAGGTCATGTAAACATGTGAAATTGATTTTATTGATCTCATTTCAGCCACAAATGAACTTTGATGGTCTTTGTTTAGTCTTCCCCTTCTAGGGTCTTCTAGGTGACCTTGTCTTCCTTCTTTCTCCCTTGGTGCTCTTCACCATATTATACTGTTGATTTGATGTATTGGTGTATTAGTGTATGTTTGTTTGCTATTTCTTTTAAGTCAAATAATTTTTTCTAATGTAATTCAACTCAAGGAATTCATAAAAGGATGGTACTCCCTCAAGGAATTAGGTTGAACGCAAAGGATCCAATAGAGATCTCTCGCTTTTGGTAACCTAGACATCAATATACTTTTGAACAAGTTCACTTCCTTTTCTAGTCATCATGACTCAAACTGATTTGAACTCCTGCCCTCCATCCTTGGACTCAATTCAACCAATTCTGAACTCATACATAGAATCATACCCCAACCAATCACTCATTGGCTTCTGAATCAACCTTGAACATCATCTGGAACATCCAACCATCATTGTTTTACTCTTATTTCTTGTTCAAAATCATGAATACAATATCGGATTATTCACTGATTGTGAATGTCCTCAATATACCTCCATGGCCTTCTGAAGACTCCCAACATATAACTTCTAAGACACCCCAAGAACCCCTCAACTTAT
This sequence comes from Thuja plicata, assembly GCA_018584345.1. Taxonomy (NCBI): domain Eukaryota; kingdom Viridiplantae; phylum Streptophyta; class Pinopsida; order Cupressales; family Cupressaceae; genus Thuja; species Thuja plicata. The sequence continues at coordinate 13,913 of JAGRRI010038016.1, forward strand.
CATCAGGTCCTTATCCTAGCGCTCAAAGCACATTCACTTGCTTGTTTAGTCAACTATACTCTCTGGCATTTTACCGTAATAATAGGACAGTCCCCATATACTAGTCTATATCTTCACCATAGACAAGAACCCCTCTACACCCTAGGTTCATAAGCACCCCAAATGTTATCATCACTACCCATACCACCTACTCTCAACTTAAAAGAACTCCAAATCCTCCCATGCTAAGGGTAAACACACTAAAACACACTCAGTATCAGGCTACAACAGTCCTATTACCTACTGCAAAAGTGCTCCTAACCTTTGACCTCCACAAATACAATCTGGACCATCCTTCTCTAACCGTGACTACAAATTTGTTAAAGAATAGTCTTGTGTGTGAAAGAGAAGAAATTTTTTATATTGTAATAATGGTTCGTAGAATTTGTTTATAAACTTGTGATAATAGAGTTGTGGAGCATAAGCATTTCTGGAATTCAAGTGAATCATAATCTCGATTGTAAACTATTGCTTATATTTATTTGGTGTTTTATAGGACTTGTCAGGAGCTCAAATTTTTGAGATTGATGATGTCACCCTTTCTATCATTGACTTTGGCTTACAAAACTATGTGGTATTATATTTTCAACACCTCTTGTTTATAGTTTTAATTAAACTCATGCGGTATCATATTATTTCTCTTATGTTAATTTTATTTTTGTTAGCCTACCCCACCAAGCTTGAGGTCATTAGGAAAGAGGAAGAAATCATCAGGGATATTGAAACAAAAAAAGGTAATTAAGTCTAATTTAAGTATATTTATTGAAATGTATTATGAACATTTCAATGTAGTCTATATTGATAAATGCACTTAACTAGTTTATTCCATACATGTAGAATCAATTGGGTTTCACTGAACTAATGAATGTACTAGATATTGTTGATGGTCAGGAGAGGGAGGAGGTAACATGTTTTCATATTTACTTTCAATCGCATTCTTGTTTGTTCAAAATATTTTAGAAATCATGTTCGTCTATTAGTATGTCGTTTGCTATGACTTTTTATACAGGAATTGGTCATAGCTGCCTCAGATGAGGTGAATCCACATATGAGTATAGTAGAGCCATATGAGATTATGGTATGTATTTTTTCTATATAAATGTTAAGCATTTTTGTTTAGAGACGAGTACATGCATTTAAAATTTTATAACTTGATTATCAACAACTTTGGGTTATTAACTTGCACGTGATCAATTCTCATTTACTTATCACTGCTCCCTTCTCCACTTCCTAGGGATCCCTTGCCTAGCACAGGAGATCCAGCTGAGGCTTCGCTATGCATTTGTATTATCTAGTGTATACATTTTTTGCATTATCTAGTATTTCTTGACTATAACATCTTTTCTATTTTACCATATATGAAAATGTCCAGACTAATTCATCAATGGTTTTGGCTCCCTCCAGCACATGAGTTCCATCTCATGCTGTGGTATGCATTTTATTTTTAGTCCATACATTTTTTGTTCTTTAGTATTTCTTGTTTATAACATGTATTTTGTATTATTTATTTTTCTTGTTATAGGACCCTTCTGGAGTGCCCGTCCTTCCTCTACCTCGTCATTTTTCTAGGAGTCCCTCTTGCCCATGATAGAGCCCATTTTGATTATCATTCAGCCCAAGCATAAGAGAAAGAGACGAGGTAATCAATAATTCAACTTTCAACAAATTACAGCCAAATGTTTATTTATTTTGATATTATTTTGACATAAGATATATGGCTTAGCATTTGAATTTTTCTTGTGCAGAGACTTAGTGACCCAAGTGCTACTATGAAGAAGCTCAATTTTCATGATCCCAAATAGTCATAGATATATCAAGACATATAGATCTAGTTGTGGTCATTGAATGACCAAATTATATATGTGTGTGTGTGTGTGTGTGACATTTATACATTGTATATATCGACCTGGACATAGTTGATGTCAATTTTTTGTAACTCTATTATAGATTTGGCATGTACACCATGTATTGATATGTACACTATTATTATTCATTTTGTTATATATGAAACTTCAAACTTGATCCTTGAATTTGTTGTTTGGATGTTTATGCCGTAAGTACATTCTTGTTACACATGACCTGCGTATATGCATGTATATTTCTATAAATTAATATACTTGTGTATGTACTTCATATATATTCATGTATATGATTCATAACCTAAATTCATGTGTACGACCTACATGAATGACTTAAGTGAATTCATGTCTATGCTTCATAATGTATGTACTACATGTTTGCTCTAGGACATAAGCAATTTTATGTGTATGCTTTTTGTGCTACATATGTTCACATGTATACTTTATGATTTAAGTTAATTAATGCTTGATGTGCTACATTGTATTTAGTTGTATCTTTCATGCTCTATATGTATGCACTCCATGACTTAAGTGAATTTATGTTTGTTGTTGTAAGTTTTTTGTGACTGAAATACAAAGTATCAGAGTTTGGTTTTTGTTCTTGGACAGTGGATGTAGGGATGTTTTATCCAATTTTGTTCCTCTTGAGTGACTTCAAACATATAATGTTCCTTGGGTACACCTGGGAAGTTATAGGGGTAATTGGTGCAGGGAACCCAAGCAACAATAGGCATGGATAGGAGTCTTAATGGGTTCATCTTCACATATTTGTAATCATGGTTAGATCCTAGAGATCAACCATTCATTTTGATTAGATTGGTCTCACTGTAAATTCAATCCATCAAATGTGTCTTTATAAACCTAAGGTCGATTAGACTCGTGACCTATGATAGGATAATTAGGTTTGATGTTTTTGTTCTAATAAAGGTCCTACTATAGGATCTAAGGGTCTTCTAAGTCCTTTCAATAGGTCTAGAGGTCCTAATAGCAACATTTTGCAACATTGTCAAAAGTTGCACAAATGTTGTCGAGCAACTTTTTCATTATTGCGGTTTCAAACAGTTCTTCGTGGGATCAAACCACCAGCTCCATCAACTCCATTTGGCTAGGTAAACACTAGGGGAGACCTTTTTTCGCTTGCAAAGCATCAAGAACATTCAGGCGCAAGTCGAACCCAAGTGTTCTAAAGGTGCACTAAGCCAAATTGGGTAGAAATTTTTGGAGAGCCATACCTCAGACATCATGAGAGATATTAGAGATCCGTGAAGTGCACAAGGACTGTCTTGGGAAGGCCTACAAGCACGTATCTCAGTTCTACAAGATTCCACTTGGATTCCATTTGGCGACTCGATCTCGGTGGGTTCAAAAAGTTGCATTGTTGCTTAGTTAAAAGTTGCTCAATGGTGCATCTTTCAAACCATTCGTTGTGGGTCCAAACCATCAACTCCATCAGCTCCAATTTTCAAGGTAAACGCCGGGGGAGACCTTTTTTCTCTTCCAAAGCATAAAGAACGTTCCAACGCAAGTTAAAGTGAAGTGTTCACAAGGTGCACTAAGCCAAATTGGGAAGCATTTTTTTGAGAGCCATATCTTGGATCTCATGAGAGATATCAGAGATCTGTGAAGTGAAAAAAACACCATCTTGGGAAGGCCTACAAGCATGTAGCTCAGTTCTTAGAGATTCCACTTGGATTCCATTTCGAGACCCAATCTCGGTTGGTGCAAAAAGTTGCATTGTTTAAAAAATTAAAGTTGCTCAATGGTGCATCTTTCAAATTGTTCGTCATGGGACCAAATTTCCATCAGCTCCAGTTTGTTAGGTAAATGATAAGGGAGACCCTTTTCACTTGTGAAGCATCAAGAAAGCTCCGACGCAAGTCAGACTGAAGTGTTCCCAAGGTGCACTAAGCCAAATTGGGCAGCAATTTTTGGAGAGTCATATCTCAAACCTCGTGAGAGATATAAGATATCCGTGAAGTGCACACGGACCATATTGGGAAGGCCTACAAGAAAGTAGCTCAGTTCTGAGAAATTCCACTCAGATTCCATTTGGCGACCTGATCTTGGTTGGTGCAAAAAGTTGCATTGTTTCTCAGTTGAAAGTTTCTCAATGGTGCATCTTTCAAACTATTCATCGTGGAACCAAACCGTCAGCTCCATCAGCTCCAGTTGGCTGGTTAAATGCTAGGGGATACCTTTTTTTTCTTACGAAGCATCAAGAACGTTCTGGCGCAAGTCAGACCGAAGTGTTTCCAAGGTGCACTAAGCCAAATTGGGCATCAATCTTTGGAGAGCCATATCTCGGACCTCATGAGAGAAATCTAAGATCCATGAAGTGCAAAAGGACCATCTTCAGAAGGCCTACAAGAAATTAGCTCAGTTCTGGGAGATTCCACTCAGATTCCATTTGGCGACCTGATCTCAGTTTTTGCAAAAAGTTGCATTATTGCTCAACTGAAAGTTGCTCAATGGTGCATCTTTCAAACTATTTCTCATGGAACCAAACCATCAGCTCCATCAGCTCCAGTTGGCTGGGTAAATGCTAGGGGAGATCTTTTTTTCTTATGTGAAGCATCAAGAACATTCTGGTGCAAGTCAGACCAAAGTGTTCCCAAGGTGCACTAAGCCAAATTGGGCAGTGATTTTTGGAGAGCCATATCTCGGACCTTCAACATATGCAATTTGAATACTGGCCTCCGGTCGTTAGTAAATTTAACTAATACAGGAGTGGCCATGATGATTTTCAAATAGAATCACTCAAAAGTGCTCTTCAGAGCTCTTTGAATGCATTGTGACAAATGAAATACCTCTCACTCAATTGTTCAACCATCTCTTGTCTCTTAGCCCCAAAAATATTCAACTACTCCTTGAGTTTGTTAATCATATCTTCAGCCTCTACAATTTTCCTTCTATAAAACTCCATGTATTCCTTAAGGACCTCTCCCAAGCTGTTAGGCTTCTTCAATGGAACTAGGCTCCTATACCTATTATTAATATATAGAGGCACTAGGGAGGGGGGTTGAATAAGTGTAAACAAGTAATAATCGAATAATGCTTTTAAATAAATTCCATGCAATTAAACATGTAAGTGTAGTGATGCAATAAAATTAAAACAATTCAAACGTCCACAAAGCATAACATATGACACCATAATTTTAATTGTAGATTATGCCTATTACTTTGGTTCAACAAAATATTTTCAAGGTAGTTTCTTTGGAAAAGATTAGGTCTATTACACATGACAACACATGACAAAGATACATACATAAATACATAATATGAAAATGAACATATATACATAAATACTACACATGAACCATTATTATAATTTAGAGAAACATGAGATATCCACTGCATGAGCCATTGTTATAATTGTAATGAATCGTAATTCACTCATATTCTCTTAGTTAAATGGTACACAGTAAACTATACAAAATGTGGCCCCTCGGTATATAAAAATCAACACATGGCCACTCTTATATAAAATTTGACCTTCTTTAAATATACAAAATGTGGCCTCCAAATATGCATGTAGACCACTTCATAGTCATTTATATTTACAAAAAAGCGAAGTTAGATTGTTTCACAAAATTTATATACAAAATTGTCAAAAAAAATCTACCATTTTGTAGAATGATTCTTCATAATGGTCCAGAACTAATTGAGTGAACCTTTTGGATCATCTCTAACCCTTATTGTGTCATTTATTGCCTCATTCTCAAATTCACAAAATTTACATAAATTCTTCTTACGAGGTCTACCAATATAGTTTATCAATTCAATATTTGTTGCGACAAGAAGGTTCGAGTAATGCAAAATATGTCTATGTGTCTCATAGTTCTGAAAAAACCACTGCTTGGATTTTTGGATAGGGTACCTGCATTTCATAGAAGCATAGATTAATACAAAATTAAACATATAAGTGTAATATAATGATGGTAAGAGGTCTCAAAGTCATCAACCAAGAACACATTATATATTGATAGTGTACCTTCTAAGCCTTGTCCCTGTCACAAGAATGTATCTTATTGGGTACTCAATACCCTCTCCATCAATGACTATAGTTGTCAATTTCTATTTTTCCTCAATACAATGAAAAAAAAAGTAATCAGTCCCTTCCTCATTGTTCTCATCTGCAAAAACTGTATATGCATGACCTACAATTTATAGAGGTATAAATTAACACCCTAAACACTTAACCACCTAATAAAATGAGTTCGAGTAGGTTCAACAGAGTTCATCTGAAAAATGAAGAATAAATTAAGAAATTACCTGGTTCAACTAGGTCAGATATGTGATCAAAATCCAATGATGCTTCAAACTGGCTCAATTGTAGTGCTCTAGGAAGTTGATATGTATCAAGCAGTTGCAAAGGTGTATAAGACCATTCATCCACCCACTTTTTTGATTTGCATTCCTCCCACACAAAAATCAGACAAGACAAGCAAAAACATGCCATTAATCTAGTATAAATACCCAGTGATGCTACATTTGAACTTCTAAATGAGTGCATGTCACTTGATCCTGTAATTGTACAACATTCTAGATAGTTTTCAATGTTAGACTTGCCTACAAACCAAAAAATTCTATTAACCATAGAATTACCTTCATTACCTGTTCCCATCATAGAGTTGCACCATCACACAATTTTTTCTACATTTATTAACTCTGCACCACCTTCGTACTTCAATCCCTCTCTAGAAAGAGATATTTTTACACATGTGCCCGCACCATCATGCTCGCCTTTTCCATGCCCCACCTCAGTGAATTTCCAAAAATGTTGGACGCCACTTGTCACATGCATCCTACTCAATCAATAGAACATCCTTGCATTCTTGAATTTTGAGGTGCAATTGTCTGACCATATTATGTATTGGTTCTACTCAATACCTCTTTCCCTTAAATGATCATAGAGAACTTTGAAGCAACCTTGCACAAACTCTGATGAATGTGTTTGATCATCACTGATGTCAAAGTGATACTCTCTTAAAACCTTTCTATCTGAATCTATGCTATCATGTGCATGCAAGAATGCTATATGTACAAAGATTGTCACTTTTATAGAATGGTAATACATTTCTTGCACTTCATTCTGAGGTTTAAGTGTATAATTCTCAGCAAAATCAACAATGGAGACAATGGTACCAAGGGGAAAAGTGTCCTTACATATCTTGAATTGATAATCCAACTAATGAGCTCTATGTGAATGACATTTTATGTACTCATAAACTAGTTTCTCTTGAAACATATTCATAAAATCATCTATGCATATGTCATTTTTGACTAACTGACACCTCTTAAGTTCTTTTCCATATTTTAGACCATAAGTTACTGTCTTGTATTTTCCAAAAGAAACTAGTGTATTTCCAATCTCATTTGTGCTCTCTAGATGGTGACATATCCACAACTTTCTCATACCACCACATGCACTACCAGATCCATTCAAACACATCATATTATAATAAATGCAACCATCATCTTGATTGCATAATACACTTGACATAAAATCTCTTGATGACGTAGGAGGTGCTTGAAGACCACATTCCTACAAAATAGTGTTAGTGTGTAAAGTACAAGAAACATGATGATATATATCATAATGCATGGAAAATTCAATATGTACCCTACAACAACATGTGGTGCGCACATGATTAATCTTGACGTAAAAGGGTTTTTCCATTTCAAAATTTTTTGACTAATTTTAATTTGAGGAAATCTTTGGAGGAATCTATCATAAAATTGTGTTTGTGTCATATCCATAGAGTGTTTTGGATGTGGCATACTATTTTTAGATCCAATTCTCCTCCTAACAACGTCTCTTTGGTTGGGTGAAATCCTTGTGTTGTCATGCCAAAACTTTTCAATTAATGTTCTTGATGCATCAACAATAACCTTGTCCTTGCGTGCGAGTCTTCCTGATAATGACCAGAGAGAATTAGTGTTTGGATCCTCAATTTTGTCTCGCATGTGTAAAGCTCTCTGTAATGTTGGTCTACCTATCCTTAATGACTTTCTTGTTTTTCTTACTATACGATATTTTTTCATTTCCTTTCCCATTATAGTTGATGTGAGGACACATCGAGTAACATTAGCATCTTTACTGCGTGATTTTGAACCAATGGCTTGGTATGCATCGAATAGATTTCTCACAATGGTTCTCTCAGCACTATTTTCAGATGTTCTCAACCCCACAATTCTCATTGTCTCTCTAAATTTCAAATTCTTAATCATTTCAACAACTACTTGACAACTTCCACTTTGATTTAATTTTTCAAAATAGTTATTCCAAATATTTTTAGCAATTCTTCTACAATTTCTTTCTGACATTTAATCATGGATTGGCCTCAAAATATTTTCATCAATGTCAATTAGAAACTTTAGTTTTCTATGAATTATTCAAGGAGATGTTAATACAGTTGCATGCTCTACATTTTCATTAGATGAATTAGGTGCATTTATCCCCATCATTTCAATTGGTGTATGTTAAATATTTTCATTTTCATTATGTGTATTTTGTTCATTAATGACATCGAATTGAAATGGTGCATTAAATGAATTAGGTGCATTTATCCCCATCATTTCAATTGGTGTATGTTGAACATTTTCATTTGTTGAATTAGGTGCATTTGTCACATTAACATTAACATTTTCATTTTCATCACTTACATTGCATGCATTTGTTGATGTACCTTGTCGTATTCTCCTCATGCATTGTCTTTTCTTTTCTGTCTCTCATTGTTCAATTGTTCCTCTTTTGTTCTTTTCCATTGTTCATATTGAATGGACCCTATGAATAACATCATGAACATAGAATAACATGTGAACATAAAATCCAAAAAATAAGAACAAACCAATCATTTTCTTTAAATGTGAACTTACAATGATAAAATAACATCAAAAACACTAATAAATAACACAATTCAATCATTGCAAAGAAAAAACATGCAAAAAAGTGCAAACATGTATGTTACTAGCGTAAAACAACAAAAAAGCAGCAATGGGACCTCGGGACAATTTGTAATGACTGTTTTTAGAGAGTTGAAGCAAACAAACTTGCAACATTCCTAATTCAATAGAACCTGATCAAGTTCTGAGGACTTAATGGTTCAACATTCCTCTTTCCTAAGAATCTGATCGTGTTATAAAACATAAAGGCTCAACGTTCCCAATTCCTCATAACCTAATAAAGTTTTGAAAAAATAAGAACAATGGAGGATTGAGAGAGAGAGAGAGAGAGAGAGAGAGAGATTTAATGGTTCAACATTCCTCTTTCCTTAGAACCCGATCAGGTTATGAGAATATAAAGGCTCAACGTTCCTAATTCCTTAGAACCTGATTGGTTTCTAAAAAACTAAGAAGAAAGCAGAGAGAGAGAGAGAGAGAGAGAGAGAGAGAGAGAGGTTCAACATTTCTCTTTCCTCAGAACTCGATCGGGTTATGAGAACATAAAGTCTGAATGTTCCTAATTCCTCATAACCTGATCGGGTTCTAAAAAACTAAGAACAAAGGAGGATTGAGAGAGAGAGAGAGAGTAAAATGCATAATTTTTACTTCTTCAAAACCCGGTCGGGTTTTGAAGAAGTGAAAATTGTGCATTTTATTCTCCAAAACCTGGTCAGGTTATGGAGAAGTTGAAAAAATACTTTTTTCTTTTCAGAAACTGATCGGGTTATTTGAAATTTGGAAACCCGATCGGGTTATGGCGTGAGAAGAGGCTTGGAAAATGACAAAGGATTGGAGGCTTATTTTCCCTCCATTTTTATACTTTTAGACATTTTTCATCTTGTTAGATGAATTCTTGACTCTATCTTCATCAGGTTTGCAATTTGTGAAGAGGGTAGCTCTATATTTTTCACCATAATCTCATACGTTTTCTTAGTTTTCTAACCATACAAATTTTCTATTTTTGGAAAACATTAACATAGTCAACTTTAATTTTCTTTACTAGTGTCTTGACAGTCCTCACCGACATATGTCTACAATGTTTTATAAACTTTTGATATACTTATTCAAATTACAAATAAATTACATATTATTGTTGTACACTTGATTCTATACACTTTAAAATAAAAAAATTTATTTTCAATTATTTTTATGTAAGTTATGCTCAGTGCACGAACATGTACCAAATGTTCAAAATGCAATCACTTCAAAAAATCACAGAAAAAAAATTACTAATTAGAAAATTACAAACAAATACACAACTTCTAAATCTCACTCTTACCTGTCATCCTACCAAACAGATTTGAAAAATACTTAATATAACTATATATTTTGTACAACGCACGGAAACAACTATGTTATATTTTTCTGAAAAAATCAAGAACAAGTTTTCGTGCGTGTAGGGTTTGACCCTCTTAATCTTATCAATTTTTTAAAAACATTAGTATTTTAAAAACTAGATTAAGAGTAATACAATTTTAATTTTTTACACATCTTCTTATTTTGAGTGCATGACACTCAAACGTCTGTTCCAAGTTCAAGTTTACCTGATTTGAGAAAAAATGTCTCCACTTATACCCCCTTTTTCATTCACAACTTGGTGCACATACCTAGCAGAAGATTGATTGATCCAATTCAATTCGAAATTCTATTCACAATACATTGCTAAGTACTGACTATATAAAGTTATTATTTCTATTAATAACCATTTATGAGAATGTAACTTCCCATACCTAAATATCTTACTAATTTTTTTATTTAATCTAAACTTACAAACTAACCTAATTAATGCAATATGCCAACCTTTTCCCCCTCATAACATTAATTCAAACAAGAGTGGAAGTTGCAAAGGTTTTGAACCCAACCCTTCTCTAGATTTTGATGAAGTGCCTTCACCAATCCTCCTCACTCGCTCATGAAACACCAAACTGTTTGCATCAGTCGATCTCCTGACCGTAGAACCTGAAACCATCTGCACCACTCAAGAAACATCAAGCTGACTGCGTCAATGGATCTCCTAACCACATAATGTGAAACTATATGTACAACATGATTGTTCCTATCTCACATGCACAATGAGACACATTTCCTCCAAAATTCCACATCTCCTTCGAGTGTGTCTAATGCCTCCTCTAGTACTAAAGATGAGACACCTTTCTTTTGAAAGTCCACATCTCCTTTGAGTGTGTCTAACACTTACCCAAGTGTTGTGGAAACAATCTCTTCCATGCTATACAAATCACCACTGACATGCTTGCATATGAGCTATCTTTCTTCTTAAAGTCCACATCTCCTTCGAGTGTGTCTAACGCCTCCTCAAGTGCTCGATAAATCATATTTAAATCTTGGTCCCCCTCACTCCTCGAAGGGATAATCATGATACCAAGGCCCCTCTTCTCTTTAAGGACACAAATATATCAAGCCCCCTCTTTTCTTCAGGGATAAATTTGCCAAGCCTTAGGTTGTTAGGGACACAAATAGATTGCTTCTCATGAAATGAATCATCCCTGAAAAAGAAGCTAGCTCAAGATGATAGAAAACCTCCCACTTTTGTTTCCTTTAACCTCCTATATTCTTATTTATGCTCTATCCATTAGATGTTGCAACTACAATGGCAAGCCTTGTCAATTGTCGCAATGATGACTCAATAGGTCCAACAATACATTGACATAAAAGTAAGGATTTCAAATTCAACTATAATACATCCGTTTCCTTATTACTTCAAATAAATTCAAATAACACAAATTCAAAATGATATAAACTATTTAGCGATCTATCTGAGACATCCAAGGTAAATAATGAAACATTGAATACCATCTCATAGAAAACTTTCCTAAAGGGATAAAGTGAAATAAAAACATTTCTTCTTACATAGCCTGTCCATGCGTAGTTTGGATGCATTCATAGCTAGCCATGCACCTGCCATTGTTGCATTCCTCCAAGCGAATGCGAATCCCAGATATATTGAGATCTTCAATGTTGCTACTGCTATAGACTGGTCACGCAGGGTTAGCAAAGAAATAGAAAATGCCCCAATCAAAATTCAGAATGGAGTACGTTTCCCTCCAACATGAATCGATCTCCTCAATCTGCAAGATGATGACGGAAAAAGATATGGAAGGAAAGAGGACATAAAAACTAAGTACTCCCAAATTCCCGATAATCAGAGAAATCCACCAACGATGTCTTTTCTTCTGATAATATCCCATCCTTCAAAGACGAATCTCACCCGAGCAATCACCCATATCTCTTCACTATGTCGAACCATATGAAATAGTTCTCTCAATCCATGCCTATCTCTTCCTTTCATACATTTGCAGAACAATCACAAAACTACAATAAAAAAAAACTGGGAAAACACCTCACACGCGGCTCCAAGGTCTTCTACGCACAAAAAGGCAAAAACTACACACAAGGTCTGCGCATGAAGGAGAAATTCCATGCGCAACACCGGACGCATGGATTAATACCTACACACAAAGAATAAATTCTACACGTACGGTTTTAAGACTATGTGACCAAAAGTCACTCCACCAAATTTGCACATGCGACAACACTATTATGCTCTCCGATCACTACCCAGCACAAACCAAGATTCATCGTGCTCTGATACCAATATTGAAGAAATAGATCAAAAAATTGATTGATTCAATTCACATTATATTGCTAAGCACTCGATATATGAAGTCATTGTTTCTATTAATAATCACTTATGGGGAATGTAACTTCCCATACTTAGATATCTAACTAATTTATTTTGTTTAATCTAAACCTAAAAATTGACCTAATTAATGTAATAATCTAACACATCTTACTAAAGGTACCTCATCCCGTAATCAATTATGCCTCACAAACACTTCAAAACATGCTTTTCAACTATATAGTGCATTCTCTTAGGCTCTACCATAAATTGACTGATTGAGTTAAATACAAAACAAATATCTAGCTTGATGTTGACTATGTATAAAAGAGCAAATCATCTGTCTATATAAATTCAGGTCCTCTACGTCTGATGTGGAAGCATCAATCTTCTTTCAGTTGGTCACAAGAGCTGTGGACGTGGACTTAAAGTCCTCCATCCTGAATCATTTCAAGATCTCAACTGTGTTCTTTCCTTATCCAAGGAAGATCTCTCAATCTTTCTTCCACAACTCCAATCCTAGAAACTAATGCATCAACCCCAAGTCCTATATTTTAAACTCTCATGCAAGATCTTGATTACAGTGTGATAAGAGCTCCTCAGACCTAATGAGAAATAATTCATCAACATACTACACCAATATTAGAGACTTTCCCTTCACCTAAACATAGTACATGTTTGGTTTTGCCTCACTCTAGGTGAAGCTCAAGCTCTGCAAGTAACAACGTCAATATGTACATACCATTCCCTAGGAGTCTTATTGATCCCATATAGTGCTCTCCTCCACCTTCATACATGAGAATATCTCCCAAGGACCTCAAAACCCTTTGGGTTCTCTATGTAGGTATCTTCTTGTGAGACTCACGCCCCGATGAAAAATTTGCATGCATGTATTGGGTTCATTATATATGTGCACCATGGATATTCTAACAAGTTTAACAAGGGGGTCTAGGATGCATGTAATTATAAGAGGTATATTCAAATAGCTTGGAGGTACTATTGAGTGATTAACTATTAAGTAATATTATCCTTATTTTGCGAGTCATGTTCCCTCGTGGGAGTTTTTCTTGATTAATGTTGTGATTGAATTATTTAGAAACATAGACATTCTTGTCATGATATTATTACTTTGTGACAGTGTATTGATTTTCATATGTGTTTGGGCATAGATGTTTGTGAATACTCATGCACGGGATCATCTTGGTTATATAAGGATACTAGTTGAAAGGTTAATTAGAATTTTTAAGGTTTTGGTCATTTTGACACAATATTGATAGATTTCGTTGTGATATTTGGACATTAAGGTAGACATCTATTTCGACTTCTAGGTTTTTTTTATATGCAGGAGCATCTTGGGTTCTTGGAAATCCAGTATCAACCAAATATTTATTTATTTTGGTTTGGTAGATTGTTGGAGATTTCTTGGTAAAGTGCTCGGTAACTGCTTTTCTTAGTCAGTTGAAGGTTTTTTGTTTCACCACTCGGGATTGGTTACTTATTTCGGTTGGCTTCACTAACGGGGTCTCGGTGGTTGTTCATGGTTACTTGGTAGTTTTCACAGACTCATCTCTATTCTCGGTAGTCTTTCTCACCGAGTTGGTTTTGGACATTGGAACTTCTGGCCGATGTATGCATTTAATTTCTATCGCGTCATTAATGTTAGTGTCTATCATTGGGATTTGTGTGGACCTAAATCAGGGTCTTTTCTATTTCTTATGTTGAATCTTTAGGATTTTGGTTCCGACCTCTTTCGTGGTCTCTTGTATATATTTGGTTTCTATTCTTAGTTTTGGTGGCAGTTCTTAGATAGAGAAAAGATAGAAGATTTGGATCACAGGTCTGTGACCTCGTATGTATGCAGATCATTCTATAAAAGACTTGAATGTATATGGCTGAAACTAGGAAGACCTTATATTCTGAAATGTATGATGTTTGATGAAATAATAATAATAATAATATTCAACTTCTTTATCTCACTTTCTATGTTGTTGCTTCCATTTTGGTTTGCAAGTTGGTTTGGATAGCTAGGAGTACCTTGGGTCTTGATTTTCCATACCCTCCTTGTGTTAGGTGGTATCAGAGCGAAGGTGAGATCTAAGGTTATTTATTTTGAACCCTAGTGATATTTGTTATAGGGTAGAAGATTGTGATCTGACCTACAATTGCAGAGGGTTTCAAGATTGATGAAGAGGTAAGGGTGGTGGATGGATTCAACAAAGGTAAGTTTGTAAGTTTTATAGATCTAGGTACTATTCCAAACCCTCCAAATCTTCAAATGCTTCAAATGTGTGTAGTTATCCTTCCAATGTCCAAAGGTGATGAAGATAATCTATTTGTGATGGATGCAAAGGTTTTTTGCAAGTTATTTGGTTTTTCCTATACCCAACACTCCAATCTCGTTCAATGCCAAGACATGCCTAATTGCACTGCTTGTAGCCCTACAACAAGCTTCAAAAAAACATAACTTGAAATATTCCCAAAGCACCACATAAACTCTTGTCACTTTCAGACACCCATTAATGCATACAACCTCCTACCCCAAGCATTTATTATGTTTCTTTGGACCAATGTCTTTGTCCTAGGTATGTACCCTATCAATTGTCATGAAAATGGGCAAATAAACAAAGGAAGTACCCCACAAACTTCACCCCAAACTCCCAAACTCTAGACAGTCTCATCTTATGTTATAAATATTATAAATCTAAGATGAATTAGACTTAGACCTCCTGCAATAGTAAAAGCCCCAATTTGGTGTAACTAAGCCCTTAATTCTAGGGCTTCCCAAATCTTTTCCTTCCAAGAACTTCTAGACTCAATCGATGGATGTTACACCTTCATATAAACATATCCTGACATTCCAAATGATAAAATGGGCTCCTTGTTCGGGAAGATTGTCTACTGCTATACTATACCCAAGCAATTTCCTTCTATTTTCCTCTACAACTCAATGGTGATCTCCTTCTTTCATTGCTTCCTACACTTATGTCTTTATGGTCATATTAATCGATGGAATGTTTAGTGATTTCAAAAAAAAAAAATTGTCTTTGAAATGAACCAAGACTATGACTGTACAGGGTTGTATAGTGTACAATAAGAGATTACAATGTATTTCAATTCATTCACATAGCATTTGGGATGATTTAAAACATTTAAACTCTTTTTCAAATTAATATCAAAACTTGAGAATGAGATACATCAAATGAGTTGATAGAAATAAGATCTTTCATTGCTTCAAAGTGTATACATTCTGTATATAGTCTCCCCCTCTTCTGTATACAATGGGTTCTTCTCTTATTAAATAACCTTCCTCCAACTTCTATAACCTCTTTGATCAGTTATATGGATTAGTTTAAGGTTTTAGACACTAATAACATGAATTTCCTCCATAATACCAAACTAGCCGTTTACATTCAAAATTTAAAATTTTAAACCTTAAAATATATTAAACTAATTAAAACTTGTAAATTATAAACTCCTAAGGTTCTATTCAAACACCTTGGAGATTTATTCTAAGCACGCCTAACCCCTAAGCAATCCCTTGATTCCCTTGGACACTATTGGTCCACTTACAAGCAATTTGGGCCTTTAGGTCATTTAGACAATCTTTACAATTGAAATGTCATTTCATGACATTGAAAATAATAATGGGCTCTAATATCTTGTAATTTATTTGGTTGCCACCTATGGTACCCTTATTCATCTTCTTTTCCCTCTGATCCTCATTGAATGTGTTCAAGGTCTTCATACCCTAATTGGTTGTCCTTGGTGCCCATGCACCATTCTCCCCACCTCCAATGAAACTCTTGTCCCAAGAGTTGTGCTTTCTTGTCCTCCTTGGGTCAATCAGACACTTAGGGACCCAAAATTCCTCTTAAATGGCCTTCTTTTTCACATCATTCCAACCTGCATTTAGACACAACTCATTAGAAGAAAAAAATTTATAGGCTGGCTGTCCTTATCGATGATAGTGAGAAGGCTTTAAATATGGCATCTCTAACCTATTTTTTTCATAGGACCTCTTCCTGACTACCCCTACTCCATTGCTATGTTTTTTTCTCAATAATAGGACACTTGACCACCCCAACTTGCACAAAGTGTAGATCCCAAGGCTCCTCTCCCTTAGGATTGTCATAATTTCTACTTGACTGCAATTTCTTATTCCAACCAGTATCATGCTGCACCTTCCACTTGACTTATTCACCAAAATACAAAACTATGGAATCAAATTTTCTTCCGGGCATAAAGGACTCAACTTATACCTTTTCTCTCCTTGATGAACTAGATAGGTGTTTGTGTACCCATCATGTACAAATCTTCTTGAACATTCCTATGATCTTCCAAGGATTAAATGTCCACAACTTATATGCATAACATCACACAAAACCTTGTCATAGTATCCTCCAATATAAAACTCAATCATAACTTGATCCTTAACCAATTAATTTAGATTTGTGGGTATGTGCAAGATCATGGGGGACCAAAAAGTGGCGATGTGAAAAAATACACTTTTCACTCGTCCAAAAGTGCATGAAAATGTTTGTTGACTTTTTAGTAGGCCTGGGTGTCAGTACACCTGGGCAAACCTGACACCAAAGCATAAGCCTAATCAGGTACATGATATTTTTAAGTACCCAAAAAAATTGGGTACTCAAAACCTGTGGCATATATCAAAACCTGCAAGCCGCTTTCCTCATTTCTCTCATCGTTTTGGGTTTGGAAAATGGCTAGAAATATCCTATACACAATTTTTTCGGGTACCTGATTGCTCCAACAACAAATTCGACTCCACAGTTTATCTAGTAAGTAAATTCTTTCTATATCTAGATTAATTTTTTTCATTTTCATGTTAAATGTATTTTTTTTGGTTAAAATGGGGTTTTGTATTGATTTTTTTAATAATATATGAAATTGATTTGAAATTTATATTTGTATATTATTTAATCATGCATGA